>VWZY01012687.1:0-29879 GCA_013399075.1 Chloroceryle aenea | reverse complement strand
GCCACGGAGGGAGCGGCTGCGGGTCGCTGTGCTGTTTTTCTGTGTTTGCCTTCCCGCCCCTCTCCCGCTTCTCCCCTTTGCTGGGAGCCACCACCTCAGCACCCTGGCAGGGCTGACGCGTGGCAGGAGGGCTGTGGCACAGACGTGGTGCAGGAGAGGTACCGGGGAGGGCCAGCACCGCTGCTTAGTGTCAGGGGCACCCCGGGCAGTGTGCAGCGTGGGTGGCACCGGGTGCTGCCGGGGCGCCTTGGCAGCTCCTCCAGTGGACAAGGGTGGGGAAACTGGCATGGTGTGATCTACAGGGGCAGCGTGGCCGTGTCCACACACTCCCCATAGCTGTGCATCTTTACTCGGCTCAGTGCAGGAATCTCCTCCTGACTGGCCCCGTCAGTCCCCCCTCAGCCCTGCTCTCTAAACACACTCATTCCATAAACGCTCACTGACGTATTGCGGTGGGAAGGGCACATCTCAGCCTGTCATAGCCAACAGGTGGCACATCACACCAAATAAGGTCTGGAGACCCGGATCAGTTGAAATCTGCAGGGCAACTCACATCTTTATATCACACCTCAACTAAGTTTTCCTCTTTTCTTCCACCCTTTATTAATTTTTCTCTGGTTTTGCTGCTTTATACTGGACATTCTTCCAGGACAGAAACAGTCTGTTTTTCACCACAAAAGGCCATTGTTATTTCAAAAATCATGTTTTTCCCATGTGCCCTAACACCCTCTCACAGCACTGTCATCATCACAACTTCAACAGCATCTCAGGACCTACATACAGGCAACATATTCTAACAGATTCAATGGTCTTAACTACCAAAAAACCAAAGTTTTCCCCACCCACCCACCTTTCTTTTTACTACTTGTTCCATTTGCTATCCAGACTATGTCAGTGTTCATTGTCAGTGTTCATTGTCTGCAAAATGACTGTCGACCCAACGATTATGGTGTGGCGTATTTCCTCGGAGTGACCCTGCCAGCACAATGACTTTTCTCCGACACACTCTGCAGTCAGCATTAAATATTCTTGGCGTGTAGCCTGAATAACAACACACATACTGAGACCTGCCAGCATTGGAAAGTCCCTAAATCCCAGGAGCTAAGATTAACTGCCAGCTATTCTTAAAATTTTCTCACCACTCCACCCAGTTTCTCGGGTCTTCCCACCCACTACAATCTTACAACTGCCTTTGTGGAGTTTCATAAAACTTCCCAAGACAGTTTTGGATGAGTGGAGAGCACTTAAACTCCCCCTTGAACTAACTGACTTCACATGCCAGTAGTACTTTCCTTAACTTTACAGCGGAGGGCTTCACCAGGTACAGTTTGGCCTCTCTGTTACCACTCAAGACCCTTCCCAAATCAGTTTTTCTCGGGGGGAGGGATGGTAAATACAGTGTTTGAGAAAAGGACATCAGAAAGCACTTCTGTAACCTCTGTAACTGCTCTTTAAACCAGGGTGTGAACACAAGACCTGCAAGATGCTGAGCATCATTAACTTCCATTAAGTATAGATGAGATGAGGGCACTTGTACTGAAGACTACAGACTTGGTACTTCTCACTGCTAGTTTAAGTACAAGTTTATGCTAGTGGTGGAAGAACACAGAATGAATAATAATATCACCTCCTTCTTAGCAGGGATGACCCTTTTGCTCATGTAATGTTGCTCTCTGAACAACAAAGAGGTTTCACAATCAGGAACCACAATCCGCTTTTCACCAAGGACTCAAAGTATGATGAGAACCAGGGGAAATAAACACCACGGAAATGAGAAAGCCCCTCTTCTGGCATTTCCAACTAAAAGGAAAGCAGGAGGCATGAAAAGCCTTCACATACTTTTCACTTCAGCTTTCCACCCACAGTGGTTAAGATCAGCTTTGAAGAACCACCAAAGTTTTTGATCAAAGTTTTCTGGATAAGACAACTTGGCCCATTAATGTAGAATGGCATTTTTTTTTAAATGAAAGGTGTGGGTTTTCCTTGAACGGATGCCTGCAAAGGCATCAAACTCCTGAAGGCTTGAGCATCCTGGTTTAACCAGTTTTAGTCAGCAAGTCAGTTCTCTGATACAGCTCAGTAAGAAAAATCAGAGTTAGTTTTATTTTCTCTCACAAGTTTCTCTCCACTGTTTTTAGCTCACCTGCTATTATATTTAGGACTGATCTGAGCTAAGAACTCAAACAGAGGCTTTATATTAACCATCAAAAAAAAAAGACTGTTATGTTGCCCATTTCTATTCTAGACCTTTGGCTCCTACCCCTGAGAGTGAGGAGTGCCAGGCTTCTTTTTCTCTTAGCTATTTTTTTTCCCCATAGGTGCCTAAGAAGCACTTGCAAAACATTTCTAGGTGCCCATGCAAAACATACTCCCTAGCTACTCCGTGTGTATAATTTCAACTGCCTGGTTAGAACACTTAGAACTGCATTTGCATCTGTACATAACTTGAGCATCTACACCTGAAAAAACCCCTCTCTCAAAACTCAGACAAGCAACCAGAGCTCATCGAGCTAACCTTTCCAGCACAGCTCCCATAGTGGCTATGGACGCAAGCAGATGTAGATCTTCATTGTTTAACTATCTGATTGAAATACAATGCTTTTTAAAACTGACTGCTCACAGGTAAAGAGACACAGCCACCTAAACCCTCCCTCAGTCGTGGTTTATACTAGGTAGTGTTTTGAGTACACTGCCAAAAGCACCAAATCTGCTTTCATCCTCCAGCACTTTAAATTAATAGATTATAAATCACCCGTCTCTAAAAGGACTTTCAGTCACAAGATATTATTTCAGTGTAAATATTGAAGCAACTGGGTGTTGATTAATATATTTCCTTTAAGGTTCAGTCTTTAAGGTAATAGATTTCTTCTTGGAAAACTACCTACAGAGCTTCTCTGTAAAGAATCACTTAGCAAACAGTCAGGGCTTGGGATGGAATCAGGTTGAAACGCAGGAATTAACAAAATAAAATAAATGAAAAAAAAAATGTCAAAAGCCAACTGTAAATTTTAGAAACAAAACACCTCAAATCTCAGTGAACTGCTGAAGTCATTGTACCATACTGGTTCAAGCTGCTGGGCACATTTTGGGAGCAGAACACATCTTTGCAGCAAACTGATGAAATTGATGCTGTATTTCCAGGAGTAACAAACAGGATTTTGTGGAGAGCGCTCCCATAGCTACCTGCTGATCGACACCACACGCGCTTCAACAGCTCCTGATGTTTTGGAAGTGCCATCTTTGCTCACGGCAGTTGTAAGGGGCCTATTCTCTCTTCTCCCCTACCTACTCACTTCAAGATTTCAAGGAAGAAGCAAAAAACCATGGGATGCAGGAATCCAGTACACCCATTCCCTATCCTCACACACATGCTGTACACCACCAGCCAGTAACAGGCGCCAAACATTTCAGCCTGTATTGCACTCTCCCCTAAGACAGAAATTCCCTCATTGCAGCCCCACTCCTCCTCAGTGGGGGGAGAGCAGCTGAGGCCAGCAGTTGCCTGGGAAGACAGTGGATGTGGGCACTGACTGACAGCCTGCTCACAGGCAGTGCTCCAAGGGGCAGACAGCTCAGGGACCTCTCCAAAGCACCTGCCCCGTGGTGACAGAGCAGCACTGCACTTGCAGCATCTCCACAGCTCTCTTGTCATCTTGCCAACTAAGGCAATGGAAGATGGACACACTCTTCCTTGTGGAAGGATCCAAATCTAAAGCAACTCACTACCCATAACTCTAAGAGTATGTGACTATAAAAGATAAAAGATTTCTGCTCATATTAAATAAAAAATAAGGAATGTTACAATTACAAGCAAAGTCACCTTCTCCCTGTTCAAGTTCTTTGTAAGTAATACAAAGTGAAAAGAAATTATGAGACCTTAGAGTCACTTATCCTCTGGCTCTGATTTTCTCCCATTAATTAAATGGGTGAAAAGCAGGCGCTCAGGGCCCATAGATCAGCATCAGCACAATGCACTTCCTAACTGCTTTCTGAGGACAACTGCAAAAGCCAATCACAGGATACTTATTAAAGATGCCTTCTGATGTAGCCCCTTATAGCAAAAACCTGCTGGATGCCCCAAATTACTCAGTTACACCTCATTAAATTATACCAGTTGTTTGTTGCCAGCATATTCTCCATGTAGCCCAATGGCTTTGCAGCCAAAGCTGCTGGAAACCTGTTTAATTGCTGAATTGTTGTTTTATTTTTCAACTTCTTAGGCAATGGGTAGAATACTGTAATTTGATAGACAAAGCACAGAGGATATATTAAAATAGAAGAAGATGGAGGGGAAAAAAAAACCCTCAACGAAACAATGGGAAAACACAAATCAGAAAATCAATGCTGTTACATTAAGGTTTTTACTAGGTTTCTTTCAGCTACGTTTGCTTTCATGTTCTTGACCAAAGAGCTCTTGGGTAAGGAAATGTTCATAAGTTGCTTCCTGAACAAGTCTCCTCAATTACTTTGCTGCCTCTGCAATTCAAACACTTAGAGAATTCGAAGGGCAGCAGCAGCCTTAGCAGAGCAACTGGGGTGGTCTTGTTACTTTAAACCTCTTTGAAAATTCACAGCCTGCAATCATCTCACATGCCAGTGTCCACTCTGGCTTGGAGGCAGAGGGGAAAAAAAACCCACTTTGGAGAGGCCTATTAAATAAACCCTGTTTTCACAGCAGTAAAATCCCTAATAGTTTTGATTCACTGGAGCAGTGCTCTCAAACAACTCCCGTTGTTTTCAATCACTTTTATAACAGTCTCGAACTAAAAAGTCAGAGCAGAATACCTGTCTGTGTGTGTACACACATAAATTACTTCAGAGGGCTGATTTTTTAGGACCTCTTGTCAGCATAGAGTAATTTATTTGATTTATTTTTTTGTATTTCAAGAAAATGTATTTGTCCCCCAAATTAGATTTGAATCTATTTGCTCCTCCACACTTAACAGCATTCCTTTGTTGGCATTTCTGTATCACTGTGAAGACATACATCACTTAATGAAACACACAGACAACAAGGACCTTGGAGTTGTGTTGCTGCAGATCCATTATCAGCCAGACAATTCTTCTGCATTTATTCCAGTTGAGAGGAGAAAAAATAATCTCTAGTTCCTCTTCACTGGAAACTGCAAAGATATTTTTTATAAATAAAACCCAGAAGTTTAGGGCCAAACTGAAAATTATTAAAAAATGGATGGGCACTGAACACAATGCATTCCATTCAGCTTCTGTTCTCATGCTTACCAATCTCCAGCTGAAACATTAAACACTTAACCCACAAGATGCAAAGGGATTTTTGAAAGACCCCCTCTTCAGGGATGGAAATAATTATCTCCCAAGCTTTACATTCCAAGGGCTTAGAAGTGGGACTGTACAAAGAACTAATTAAATTAGAAATGGCACCAGAGCATGGTCTCCTGAAAAGGTGAATTTGTGGGCTGCAGTGCATTGCTAGGAAAGTACATGCACTGCTTGTGCAAAAAAAAACCAACCCAACAACAAGCTAACAGAAAAAGCACTCTGAAAAGTGATAGATTTGTGGTCTCAGGCCTCAAAAGCAGCAGTCTCAGAAACAGGCTTCCCGAAGTCATAGCAGAGAAAGGCTGCTATGAGAAAGCCTTGTTTTATAGGGCCAGGTAATCCTGAAGGAATACAGAGGAAACCCCGGGAGACAGCTGTCCCCAAAAGGTTATAGAAAGCAGCTGGATGACAGGGGATCTAGAAAACTTCCCTTTGCTGGGTTACAGCTTGCTCTTCTGAACTGCTCTTTCCCACTCTCCAGGGTCCCATCTGGTAGATTAGCACTAATGAGACATTCAGATAGTTGGGAAAACATTGTTACAAAATTTAAAAGTATGTTTTAAACATAGGAAAAAGGCAATAAAAAGGAAAATATAGATGTTCAGTGGAATGCTTTTCACACCCTCTTTCAACACCAGATAGCACTTGGTAAAAATTATGATGTAAAAGCCCAGCAACAGCTTCTTCTGCATCCTGACATGTATATATTCATGTACCATTGTGTGCTTTACTGCAGCACCTATGCAGTGAAGTAATAAGGGAATACATTTAATTCTAATTCACAAAATGCAACAGAACCTTAGCTGAAAGCACAGGATCACTGCTACGGGGATCAGAATCAATTCTCTCTCTCTCTCTGCCATGTTCTTCAGATTCACTGCTGTTGTTAAGCTTGACAAGCAGGAGGAAAGAAGCTTCCACTTCTCTTATGAGCACAATTAATCACTGTGCTGCTTAAGCCAATGAAAGCTAACTAAAATAGGGTCAGGAACTGCTGGCCATAAACTCACCGAAGAGCAGTCAGCCATCCTCAGTAAATATCTAATAGGAGGAAGCAGGGAAGGAAATGGAAACTGGAAAGGGACTCGAAACTCCTGTGGACTCCTGTGACAAATCACAGAGGGGCACTACTTAACCAGCTTTTCATAGAAAGTGTTCTGACATTGTGTACAATCAACTTTTAACTGTAAGACACATCCAAATTTACAGCATTTAAAGCAATGGTACATTTGCTTGCAAATTGTGGGGGAAAAAAGAGACACCTATGCAGTGTCTATGTTCAACGTGATCTTTATGAGAGGTTTCTAGTTAAAAATCAAAAACAGTAAGAGGAAGAGCATGGTCGTGCTGGAGACAAAAGCATGTCAAGTATGAATCTGCATGGAGGTGGAGGTTAGAAGAAAAGGAGTGTCAGCATCAATCAATTTACTTTCCAGTTAGATGAAGTCCCAAAGTCAAATTTAACTAGAAGTCAATAAATTTCACTTGCATAGAAACAGGACGGCCACAGCAGTTGTGTAAAATCACATACTGGGCACACAACCACAACAGATGCAAATAGCAATTCTGTCAGCTGGAGAGTAGCCATGACTTACAGCGCAAAACATGCAACCCAATTTCATCTTCAAGGTTTCACAGAAAGGCACGGTCTAGCAGGAAAAGCAACAAGGAAGACCAGGGAGATGAAGTTATGCAGCCTTTTGCAGTGAGGCTCCATTTTTTTTTTCCCCAGCAAAGCTTTGCTATGGATCAAATGGGAGAAGTAGAGAAACAAATGATGCTCATCACAGGAACTCGATTTATTCTCTGCACTGTACTAAAAAAATCCCACTGTCTGGAGACTAACTGGTGCCTGCCCTTCGTCTGTAGGCACCTGCTCTTTGGCTGCTGTACAGTGAATGATGCTTATACAGTTATTTACCTCATTATCAGAGCAGACTTCCAGAATCTCAAGGGTCATCAAAAGTTTGCAGGAAGTAAGTCAAATTGTTGGGTTGAACCAGACCGCCAGCTCTCCGCCCAGTCGAGGTCAAATAGCTGTGGGGCTGTGTGTGGCACGGTGGTTGTGTCTTCTCTTCACCTGGGCTTTGGTGAAAACATCTTTCTTTGCTGGAAATAAGAAACCACAAACAATGTATTCTGTCTCTATTACCTGATAGAGTGTTAAAATAAAAAGCAAATACAGGTATGTACAAAGGATGGGTGCAAGATCCTGGACACGTAAGAAGGTTTTGACAAGGTACCACTAATAGTTCATGATGAGACAAAATTACAACTCTGACCTTTTAGCTGAAACAAAAGGCTAAAGAATCTTTAGGGCAGTGCAACCACTGACTCCTCTGAGAATAAGAAGCACTGATTATTATCCTAGCCTAGGGGGAAAACTGCAATTCAAAAATTGCTTGTTCTTGTCACAGTAAATCTTGCATGCTTTTAATGAAAGTTTCTTTCCTTCGTGAAGTATTTCTTGCTAAAAAACAAGACAGCACATTAATACAAGGCTTTAGATATCCTTAAAGTCAGGTTTAATTGGGGCATTTCTCTCCAGTGAATCGAAAGATGACATTCGTCTTCACTGCCTGGTTGGAATGCTAAACTGAAAGCAGGGCTGAAATGTCAAGGTAAAATAATGCTAATAATTATTCTGAATGTTACATTCCCCTTGACCTTGGAATTTAAGAGGCTGAGATGAAGGCCTTTTGTCGAAAGTCAGGAAGTCATCTGGAGACTTAATTGACATTTATGATTAATACAATCTGGCAACATTAAGGGAGGAGATACAAAATATGCTATTAGTTTTTGGCACAAGGGTAATTTCATCTTATATTGTTGTGGGATCTACAGATAAAGAGTACAGAACAACACATCACCTGTAATATTACTGTTCGTGTTTTTAGGTGAGAACAGGAACAAGCTAAATGCAGTAATGAAAATCGCTGTAAAATAATTTCATATCACTGCCACAAAAGAGAAGAAATATTCTCCATTCCATGTAAGTAAAGACACAAAAAATAGGGCACAAAGCCCCCAGTCCAATTGCTTCACTATTATGTTTTGTTATCGCAGAAGATTTTCCACATCATTGGAACTTAACACTAGAATGATAACTCAGGGGGTGAAGATTTTATATATTAGTGTCCTGAAGCGACTCTGATGGCCTTTATTTGCACCTCACACGTGACAGTAAATGCCTCCCCTACTGATGGCAAATGCAAAACAGGGAAAGTCTTAAGTCTTTCATGGTCAGTGTCAGAGGCGACTCTGCAGACTCAGCTTCCATGAAACCCAGTGGAAGGGAGCAGCCTCTGTGCTCCTCTTTTGATCAGATCATAGTCCAGGCAAATGAAATGCTGCAACTGTGGCCAAAAGGAAGAATGAAGTCAAGTTTTTGTTAACACCTGGCATTTGCAGAGTTAACCCTTGCCACGAGCCCAGTTTTCTAAGTGTTGTTCAAGGAGATAATTTACTGACACCCCAGGCTTGAGAAGTTACTCTTTTAAAAAGCTTTCATGAAATTTGGCTGGTTTAAGTTTATGCACATAGGTGTGTTTGAAGATAAAACCCTACTGGAGATGCTGGCAAAAAAAGGTCTGGTAAGAACATGCCCTAACGATGACACCCAATAGTGCAAAGCAGGTCTCATTCTCTGTCCTGATCCAGTAGTAACTGTTCTCCAACAACTGTTGGGGTTGGAAATAAATTAAGAGAGGGGAAGTAAGGCAACGCAGGTATTCATAGTGAAAAAAAGTAATGTTCTTAAGCTGGTTTTGTATTAAAATAATTTGAAGTAGTGGAGACACCACCTTGGAGCCTGCCTACTGGGCATGTAAAAAACCCCACATTTTCTCCAGCTTTGTTTTTAACTGCAGTCCATACAAATCTTAACTGGGTATTTGCATAATGGGCTCCTACAGCTCATAAAGCCCATTATAGACTATTGAGTAAATGGCAGAACTTTAAAGATGGTCTAAATAATGACTCCAGTCCCTAGATGGAGTGTTTATAGACTTTAGCTTATTAAATGCTCCATGTGAGTATCCCCAGCCACATCTGAAAAATCCCATTAATAAATTTTATTAAAAGGAGTTTGTAATTATTCCAGCATATTGAGGACTTTTCCAGCTGATGTATCTTTACGAACCTCTTTGCAAAATGCTTTTCTCTCTCAAAATTTATTATTCAACTCGTGAATTTTCTATTAAACTCAAACAAGACGAGACCACAGAAATGGTAAGTGTGCTTTAGTTTGAGAAAACTGAATTAATATTTTGACTTATGAGTTCAGTAAATATTGTACAGACGTTCCAAAAAGGATAGTAATACATTGCCTAAATAAAGCAGGCCAGATTTTTTCAAATGAGGGAAAACAGACAGAGTGCTACATGACTGTTCCATTTTAATATTCAATTACTGTTACACATGTACATGAAGCAGCTATCTGCATGTGCCAATACAGCAGAAAACATTAAACCAGCCATCTGTATATTCTGTATCCGATTTACATACGAAATACAGTAATTGGCCATTTATTCTGCAGGAATATTTGCATGGGTTTCTACATTCTTTTCTAAAAAAAAAAAAGAAAAAGCAAAAATTCCTGCATAAATTCAGCATGTAACTGGATGAGCATTTTAGTATATACAGGCCACAGTTTGTAATTTAAAATTTGCATCAAATTATCAATACTGTCAAGATTTCTCCAGTGGAACACTGATCTCTGCAAGGACAGGTACTTCCCCAGTCACGGGGCTGCTCAAGAGTAAGGCATGAAGACAGTGCTACCATGTGCTCCCCTTTCCAGCACTGGCAGCCTGAGGGTTTGGAGTACAGAACTGCACCTTCACACTTCATTCTCCTTCTGTGAGATCACAGGAGGATGAAAGGATGAGATTCACTGGAGCTGCCCAGAACGTGCTGCAAAAGTCATTAAGCATAGAAAAGAAGTTGGCTGGTAAAACACATGAACTCCTGAGTCTACCTGGCCCAGTCTGTTGGATGTGAAAGGAGGAGGCCACTGCCAGACTGTTTTCTAACCTGTCCCAGTTGGAGAATGGCCAAAGCAAGGCTTTACAAGACATGGCTCTGACCATAAGAGACTGAAAGCCACCGCCCCACACATTTTTCCCTGTGCTGATTCCTGCAGCTGCAGGGACCACCACTGGGGAGGAAGCATTGACTTCTTCTCCAGCCAGGTAGCATTTTGAAGACACTTTTGTGCCACAAGCCGCCAGCATGCCACAGCTTGGAAACAGCTGGAGATTCAACCGAGAGCAAGGCAGACATTTGACTCAACAATCAGTTGTCCAGATCAGAAACACTCTCTGGACTTGAGCAGGAAGCCGGGTGAGGAAGGAAGTGCAGGTTTAGCGACAAGTGTTCAGCCAAGGCTCTCGAGCCTGCCCTCCTCAATCACTGCCAGAAGCAGTGGCTTGCAAGCCCCCTAATCTCTAACTCAAGTGTTTTGCAACACTCACCGTGGGCACCTTGCGTGTAAATAGTTGCAATACAGACAGAGCAGAATGGTGGCTATGGACTTCTATCAACCATCTGCAAGCAGATTTTTGACACAAACCAAATATGGGCTTAGTCTGTGTTTCTGTACAAAAAAAATGTTAGTGAAGGGATGTGACTGTGACAGTCTGCAGGGATGGAGAGGTAGCTGGGAGTATGAGGTTAAGGTTCCCTTATTTGTGTACAGCAATTCATTGGCTGGGATCCAGTTTTGAGAAGCTGAGGTTATGTAACAAGAGGGAGAGGGAAACCTCTTCATGAACGTGCAATAAAGGCAAGAGTCCCTGGGCAGATAAGCTGATATCTGTGGTTGCTGCCATGCTACGGGTACATTTGGCCACTGCTTGTTGCAGTAATTGAAGAAATTAAGATTGAAAACTCCAGCCCTGAATTTCCAAAGGTAGATGGTTCAACACCTCCCCAAGTAATCTCTTCACGGGGCTCAAAACAGAGGCAGGGGGAGGGGGAACACTTCACAGCACCAAAAGCTGGGCATCATCTCCTCCACCGACAATGACTTCCCCACAGCAGTAATATTTTGCTGCATGAGAAGAAATATTTCATGAGAAGAAATATTTGATGGATTTATCTGAGTTCCTTTGGTTGGGGGACAGTCGAGATAAAATGAGACCTGTAACAATATTTGCTGTAGTCACTCTGTTGAGAAATTTTTAAGCACCAGTGTAACTACTGGAGGTGTCATTCAGAAATTTCTTTCACTGATGAATCTTACTGAGTTTCCAAGTAGCACACTGGACCACACTCGTGTAAGAAACTAATGTACTTGTTTGTGGAGGTTAAAATCACCTCATATCCTCAACAAAAGAACACGAAGCAGGTCAGTGAGAAACCCTGGAAATGGAGCTTGAATTTTCTGCTCACAATCCTGTGCTCTAATAGATACAGGACATTTCTACAGCCAGGAAGACAACCTTTGGGACCAGTGGTTAAACATCTCCAAATGCACTGTTGGCACCAGTCTGAAGATTAAGAGACACTAGTGTTGAAAAGAACCCACAGCTAGTCAGCCACGTCTTGCTTTAACACCTCTGGCTAGAACAGAAAGCAGGGTTTATAAACAAAAAGTCAGGAATACAGAAACAGAAGTGTCTCCATCACAACCAGTGCCAGAGCACGCAGACAAGTAAAAAATCCCAAAGTAACATTTAATAAAAAATAAATAAATCAATGCCAACAAAGGTATTAAACTTTAAGAAATGAGGCTGGGGTTTCTGAAAGATGCTGCATGCTTCTACGAGTTCCCTAAACCATACCTGTCCTGGAGGCAAAAACCTGAAACCATTAGAAATATATGAAAACGAAAACAATGCCTGCAGGGCTTCCCAAGCACCTATGCCCTCCATAGTGTCCTCATTGCTTCTCTTCAACTGACAAAACCCCAATCTTCACCCGTTCTCCTGGGAACTTCCAAGTTCTTCTCTCCTTAGGCTCTGGCATGGATTACAATGCCCTAGATATCAACAGGGCTACCTATGCCGGTCTCACAGGTTTCAGTTCTCTTTCTTTCTTCTGTTCTTCTAACAAAGGGTAAGCACCACAGTATTGTCTGTCTGAATTGTAAGAACAGGACAAAACTTCAAAGAAAAAGAGTTTTAGAGCTATAAATGGTCTCTACACAACTCTACCTCTTCCCTATGAAAAGAATTTAGGAGGTTCAAGCTCCTCAGACCTTTCAGTAAGGTTTTTGCATAAGGAAATAGCTTCTTAGCAACTCCTTTGCCCTGATCTGAAAGACATTTTGAATTCTTTATAGTCCTTCTGCTTTCCAGTAAAAACAAAACAAGCTGTTTAACTTCATTGCAGCCTGACAGTTAATAGCTCCTGTATTGTCTCTTAATCACACTGAAATGTCTGTTGAAGGATGTATCATTGTTTTAACTTCCTGCTAGCTTTTTTTCTTACACAGCCTGCCGTTAAACTAAATTAACTGTATTCCTATTGTAACCTTAATTTATAACTCTTTAAAGAGACATGACACAGATCTTTAAAATTGTAAGTGGCCCACAAAGAAGGTGAATGAAAGAAGGCTATTCTGTGTCCTTCAAAAAGAAGAAATAGGGAGCATCCATGGAAAAGGGGTTTCAAAGCCAAGAGAAAGAGATGCTTCTTCACACAGTGTGTCAAGAGTCTTGCTGCACCATGATGGAATTTACCTGGTGCAGAAAAATCAGGAAAATTCAAGGAAAAGAGCTTACACAAAGACTTGCTTTGTCTCAGGAAGTCCTTGAACCATGAGTCACTGGAGGCTGGGAAAATATGGTGAAGTATTGCTGCTTACCAGCCTGGCTTATAGACTTTTGTCTCCACACTTGCTCCTCCCATCACAGATGTTGCCTCCTGGTCCTGGGGCACTGAATTTCTAGGTTAAGGCACAGAGCAAGCCCCAAACCAACCTCCCACTCCCCACCCCCATTTCACATTCAAGGCCTCGAACTGAAGGTATGTCTGGCATAAAATTGAGAAGAATGGATACTACACCTGATTTTGGCTATAAGACCAAGAAGGGCTGTGGAGACAAGGCAGCAGGGCAGTCTGACCCAGCATGGCAGTTCCCATGGTTTCATCATGGGATATTCCATGTGCTGTCTGGAGAAAAGCAAAGACTCCAAAATACAAAGCAGCTGCTGTTCTACACTAACTGCTCTACACTTTTACCAGTGTGAGACATGAATGGGTGGAAGAAATAGGTGCCTTTGTTGTCACCCCCTCCCCATTTTAAACTGCATAATATTGTATTTTAGTATTTGATAATGCCTTTCTTAGTTTACTAAATTTTGTTGGCATCCTAACTACTAATCCATTTTGCTTCCTTTCCTTATTTTTCCTTAGTTCTGCAACATTGCAACACCCCCTCCCACTCCTTCAGTGAATCTCTATTGATTGTCGCAGAGCTTTTCTAGAGCTCCTCCAATCTTACACTCTCTTCAGATGAAAATATATTTGGCCCTTTGACATTCCCATGAGATTTGTATTGTGTATCAGTCTGATTTTATAACTAAGCAGCTTTCATCAGAGAAACATTTGTGCCTCATCCAAAGTCGGATATTTGTGGAGAAAAAGATAAGCAGGTACCAAACTGCTTGTCCTGTGCTCTTTCTATAACATATTGCTGCATCCTTCAGACTGGAGCCCACAGAAAACTCCTGCTGTTACTTTAAGTCCAAAGGCAGTTTCCTTCATCCCTTTCCCTACCAAATGATGATAAAAGCAGCAATTCCAGGCTCCTGCACAATGTGAAGAGGCCCAACCAGCACATCGGATCCTTTTTGGAAAAAGGATTTAAAAATCCCTACAACTTTGAGTAACTGCTCGGTGAAATATTACACATATCCTAACACCACGCGTCAAAGCAGTACAAAGCAGGAACTCTTTCATTCATATTCTGACAAATGCTCCTATATTCTAGGCCAAACCAAATCATCAGCAAAGGTGGGATGCACGAGAGACCTGAGGTGTCTCTGCTACACACCAACAATGTTGTGAGCGTTTCCTGAACCTGCAACCTCCCCACTCTGCAATACATCTTGTGGAAATAATGTAATATAGGTCCATGTTCTCTGAAAGGTTTGACTCAAAAAATGTTCCCATAAGATTAGTTCAGGCCATCTTTTTGGTGCCAGACAGTACACATGGCACCAACTTTGTACCAGAGGTGCCAGTAAAGGTCCCCTTGACATTCCTTTTTTGAGTTCCTTCTCTACCCGACTAAGTAGGGACTGTCTGCAGGTGGTGGTTACATTTAGACAAATTTAGATAAATCCTGACAGGTACCAAATATCTCCAGTGCCTCTGCCATTCTCATTACACAAGAAAAGACAAACATCCCATTTAAAAGAAAACTAATAACTTTTGAGAAAAAGGGAAGGGCTCGATGAGATGATACCATATTAAAAGCTTTTGTTGTGGGCAAACAGAATCCTATAGATAAAAGTAATTATCTCATCAGGTTCCACCTCATTAGGATTGAAAGTAGACATCATAATGAACGGTGGACTAATAATTCACCAATGAGAACTTGGTTTTAGTCCAGCTTGCTATCTTTTTTGTAATACATTTGTTGGTTTCAGCTCATCACCCCCAACTTCACTGGACAAGACGACACACCTCTTCATTTTCTATTCATCATAAGCCTATGGGTAAATTAGTAAATTAGATTAAATTTCCTTTCCCAGTGCCAGAGGGGCACTGGGAAATTTGCATGAACTCCCTTCCCAGGACACGGCGCGTGGAGAAAAGGGAGAAGCAGGAATTGTCAGAGCAAGTTTAGTTTTGCCCCCTGGACCTTCTGCATTTTTGTGGAGGAGGGCAGAATGTATCAACACACCCTCTCTTCCACTCCAAAAAGATAGCGCTATGGTGATAAGTGGGAGATCACTTCATAAATTTAAAGGTGGCTACAAAATATTTTGGGCCATCAAGTACTATCTGCAGCAGGACAATTCTGTTGTAGATGGGAAATGGCAGAGTGGAGATTATGGAGTCATTAGTCATGCTATCACTCAGAGGATTAAATTTTAATACTTGCTTTTCCTTAGTATTCTTCTCCCCACAGAGTTTGGTTTTTTCCCCCTGCACCTGCCCTCTAGATATTAGATAACCTGAACATGAAAGAGAAGAACCTTTCTGACAGTAAAGCTGAAATCCTCCTGTTTTGTCATGCATTCAAATGGGAATCAGACCAACTGAATCCTGACCTACTTATCAGACTGCAACTCCTGCTGGGAAGTATCAATAAAAAGGCCCAGTGGGAGGTTATTCAGACTGGTCATGGTTATTATGGGAATTGGGAAAGAGAGGATAGCTATCCTAACAAAAATCCATTTCTATATACTCTTACTTAAGTATTTACCTATCCAAAGTGTGATAACTTTTCATTGCAGTTTTCCTTTAAAACAAGCTTCGAGGTCAACTTCTAGTGACAACAAATAAGTCAGCTTCATTAATCAGACCAGAGCACTTAGGACCACTTAACAGAAATTGTTTCTCTGAGGGTGGCCAAGGGTCTTCACCAGCAATAAACACAAACCCTTGAAGGTCTGCAGAGTACCCTGTTGTGTTTACCATACTCCTTAGAATAAGTAAAGTGATTACAGGCTTTAAAAAATAAATAAAATTTAGTCCATGTAAGGTAAAGTAAAATAATCTCAGTGGAGCTTTCACTGAAAACTTTTTGAAGCCAAAGATAAAAGCCTGGCAGCATCAATCCAGCACGGATGCAACAGGTAGCAAAGCAGGCAGCTCCACACTTGCTCCTCAGCTTGCAGGTTTCTACCCAGCCTTTTCCCACAGTAGGCAGAGGGAAGGAGTTTTCAACTTCCCTGCACAGGGCTGAGCTCCTGGCCTCCTCCTGCCTTTTTAAAAGGAGCCCCAGCTGAGAAGTCTCTGCCCTATGTTACGTTTTTTGGCAATTTCTTCAGGGTGAGGCAAGTTGTTTCTCTCTGCAGGCCTCTAATCCCTCCCTGTGCTGCCTTAATATCAAGTATAAACACTTCAAGAGAGGGGCCCACGATGAGCTGCATGTGAAGGTCATGCTACCTTCTGCCCTCCTTTCCCTCTCCCAGTTTTCCCAGTTTAGGTATCCTTTTAAATCTGAGGTCACCTCTGTGGTGGTGCCAACTGCTATTACAAATGCAAACCATTTTAAATGTGTCTGTACAACCCCCCATGTATTTTTATATATATGCATAATCTGAAAACAAGACATAAATTAAAGTTACAGTCTCTTTATTTTAGAAGAGAGCCTGACTGAGGCAGTTGAACACACTGAAGGATCAAAATTAAAAAATAAAGGAATAAATCTCTCTTCACTTTTGAAATCTAGCCTGAGGGCAGCAGCCATTGAGCTAAAATCTCTGGTCTGTGTTAGGTAGAAGGTCAAGCTACATGGCTGTAATGGTCTCTCTTGGCCTTACATATCTCTGGAAAAACACAGCACAGCTTTGCCTTTGCAGTGGATAGCAAGACATTGGCTTTACCCCTTGTGTTGGGAACCTGTGCCTGAAATCTGCTGGAGAACCAGATATTTTCATTAGCAATTTCAGATTAAAAATATTAAGCACAGCAGGCAGGAAATTCACAGAAGCATTCAATGTTGTTTTTAAAGCCCTCATCCATGATCTCATCATTGCTACTAAAGCTGATGCTGTATCCATGACATTTCTGATTAATCAGTGACCCAGCTTCTAAATCATTTAATTTTTTATTAATATAAACTTAAATAGATTTGTGATTTATACGCTTTTCAACATTTTATGCTAATTAGAGCTTATTTAAAAGGACTTTCCTTCAGTTTATTAGCTGAGGGCTCTGTACGTGCCTCTAAGGGACAATACAGCTCCCACAGCAGGAAGCCCATTCTTCATACACCACAGGTGATGTCAAACAGAGTGCTGGGGTTGTTAAGTCTGGAGTAGAGAACATTCTGGGGACACCTTGTTGAGACCTTTTAATACTTAACGGAGGGCTTATAATAAAGGTGGGGAAAACCTTTTTAGTAGGGCCTGTTGCAACAGGACAAAAGATAATAGTTTTAAACTAAAAGAGGGTAAATTTAGACTAGACTAGATGTAGGAAGAAGTTCTTTTACACTGAGGGTGGTGAAAAACTGGCCCAAGTTTCCCAAAGGTGGTGGCTGCCCCATCCCTGGGAACACTGAAGGTCAGGTTGGATGGGGCTCTGAGCAACCTGCTCTAGTTGCAGATGTCCCTGCTCCGTACAGGGTGCTTTGGACCAGAGGACCTTTAAAGGTCCCTTCCAACCCAAAGCATTCTATGACTCTTAGATTCTACACATCCCCAGTTCTGTGTGTCTCATGATACACATCTCACGTCGGCAAAACAGGCTTAGCTGCAAATGTCCCAACAGCACCTAAAGACATTTCTTTTAACTTATGATAATAAATGGTTATTTTATGTTCTATCCACGGGGCTATGGGATCTAGAACAAGGAAGGTCTTGACAGAAAATCCAAATCCAGCATACCTTCTCCAACCTTCCTTCCAGGGGTGTGAAACAGAACAGTTGGCTGTTCTGCTTCAGAAACAGAACATAATGTCTTCATTTTGAGTGATTTTAAATACACATTACATAAAGATTTATGGATATTTTATCAAAGATTTATAATTTTGCACCTAATTTTAAAGATCCTCCTCCACTGTGCTCTGTCCAGAGGTATGAGCATACCACATAATGGTAGAACTGGTCAAATAGCAAGAGAAACCACCACAAGACCATGTATAAACCACAAATATGAAAGATTTGTGTGCTCAGGGGGAAGGGGAATAACTGAAAGTGACAAGACCTGCACAGGGGCCATTATTTAGTTTAAAATATTTCTGCCTTTTCTTTGGATTTTTAGAAGTGGGAAACAATATCCAAAACAGGTGGCCATGAGCTGTGTTATTTGAGCAAAGCTTTTGAAATGCTGTAACTGTTCCACGTAATATGTTGCAGCACAAGGTAAGACATTCCAGGAGTAGGAAAGAGATGCTCAAACACACTTTGGCTTGGATCTTGGAAGGCAACTTATGAGTGGCTATTAACATATTCACACTCAGGTCAAAATTCTTTTAGGGAGAGGATGCACTGGTTTGAGCATCTAATAATGACACCTTTGCATGAGCTTTCTGTTTTAGTCACATGTATGTTGTCTCCTCACTGTTCTTTGTGAAATAAAGCTGAAGATCAGGGCAGATCCTGAAGTGATTTAACACTTTATCTAGCACTGTTGCCAGCCGTTAGCATTCAAACATCATGAGTCAGGCCCTCTAAAATCCTAAGATTTTATTAAACGTAAAAGGAAGTTATGTTGTGGTTTTGTATGTTTTGTTAACTCACTTTTAGAGAAAGGAAAGAACACTTATGTAGACACTTCAGCAGTGTTTCCAAGTATTTCTTGGCAATCACCAGGCAAACGTGCTTCAGGAAAACTCAAGCTAAGATCCTCTTACATTTAGGTGATAGGTACTGGGACTTGGTGAAAAAGATTCTGAATTTATCCAAGTTTGCAAGGAAATATGATGCAGTTATGGAATGAAATAACTATAAACCTCAGCTCCTCGAACACCCCTTGTCTAGCAAAAAACTCAGTCTCTTCTTCTCTTAACCTGGCTCAGCAAACCCCCCAAGCCCATCGCCCAGGTTATCCCATTTCAGTTGTGAGCTGGAGTGACTTGGAGCTCAGTGATGGGGCTGTTCTCAAGCTGATGCTGCTTTTTTTCTGTTTTGTTTTAGAAAACCTGCACAGTGCAGGCAGGACTTCCTCCCTCACAGATTTGTTCCATAGTCCACCAACAGTAACTGGTTCTTGGTGCAGAGCTTTTCAGCATCTCTGGCAGATGCTGTGCCTGTGAGCCAGACTTACTTGCTAGTCCTCCTGGGCACGAGGAGGCAGGGTGTGCAAATTCATTTTACAGAGTCTAATCCGACTTAAGAATAATTCTTTATTTCTTTCTGAATTATTACCTAAGGACATAGGGAGAAAGGAAGGCTACCCTTTCTTCCTCATGTAATGGAAGGCTCTGGAAACTCAGAGGAAAAAATCATGGTCTACTCTGCTCCCTTAGGAAGATGACTACAACACTGTCACCTTTATTACAACATGAAGTCCTATCTTTAGGATATCAGAAGATCAGGAAATCTACGGAGGACAAAATATGCCTTAACTAAGTCTGCTGTACATGGACTTCCCCTGGGGAGACATGGTCAGGAGCACAGCCAAAACCATTTCCTCAGTGCCATACCCCTGAAGAAAACAGGTGAAAAACTGTTCTGTAGGAAATCACATTGCCATTGTGAGGCCTCCATTTCCCAAGGGAGCAGAATGAAATGCAGGGATGATGATCAGAAAGGCCCTTGTAGCCCATAGATGGGGAATCATCTTCGCAATGAATGAAGTGACTTGTGAAGTCATCCTTCACAAAACATCAAATGGTAAGTTTTACTGACTACAGTATAAGAAAGATTACAAAAATAATATGAAAGGAAATCTTAAGGAATAGATTAAGGAAATCTTAAGGAAAAGGCAGGCAGCTTTTTTTAACCATTATTTTCAGAAATCTGGAATGGAACCACAAGCCACTGTTTCAAGCCAGCTAACAGACTGGAGGGATAGATTGGGAAAGCAGGAAATACTTAACCCAGTTTCACAGTCAGCAAAAGCCTCAGCTTTCCCTAACAAGAAAGGAAACCCATCAAATGTAGTGCCAAAGATGAGGAGAAAAAAATTGGAAGCACAAATCTTAAATATTCCAAACCCAAAGAGTGACAAATCAAAAAGAAAAATATTTCTTTTTGATGCTATTTTCTCGTGATTAGCCTAAGAAAGATATTATCCTATGCAAGCAAGTTATTTTTTAACATAGAGCACTGGCCATAATGCTGATCTAAAAGAGAAAGGAACAAAGGTAAATTTTTCATAAGAAGGTATGCAGTGTTACTTGTATATCCCAGCCTGCACCTGCTGCCCAGATCAAAATGGGCATCAGGTCTTCACCCTACCTGAATCCCTGACTTGGAAGGTGAGAAAGAAACTTCAGCGAGGGCCAAAAGGACTCTTGCTGGTGTCTACCTGAAGACCACCCAAAAGGCTCCACTGCTGAGTGCTCGTGCCCTCAGAGCAGTGATGCCCCAGAGATGGCAGGGACAGGGACAGGCTGTATGGTCACTTGCTCGTGGCAGTCCATGAAGAGTTCCCGTTAGACATTATTACTTCAAGTCCTTCTAGTTGTTCATCTGATTTGGCCTTGCTTTCAGAATGTAAATGAAGAACTTTGGCTGTATAAATCCCAGCTTCTTTTCGAGGCCAGCTCCTGTTTCCCATGTCCCCTTTCCTCCCTGGCTTTTTGGTATTTAGAACTGGGACACCCATTTACAGTTGTAGAAGTGTAAGCAGGGTATCTTTCTGGGTACTCATGCCTATGCCTACATGAAATTAGCACATTACTAATTACCTCTTTGTTTAAGTCAAAATGCAGCAAACAGACATTGCTTTTGTAACCTTGCTACTTCAGAATGCCTTCAGACAGCATAAAGGGCTGCATACCAGCAGAGCATGCTTTTCAGAAACATCACTTTTTTTTTTGCATATTACTTGCAAGAGCTTTATCTCCTCCCCCATTCAGCAAAACTCAATATAGGATAAGCATTTTGTCACTTATTCTTTCAATTTACATTGAAATAGTCCAAGGTTTTCACCTTGAGAGTAAAAGTTTTTGTCAGACTAAGGAAAGTTTAACTTTCTCTGAGGCTTTTTAAGATACTAAGAAGCCTAACCTTTTGTTATCACATTTCTGCCCAGTATGGCTGCAAAGANAAAAAAAAAGATTTTCCACGGTCACAAAAGCCAGTCATAGAAGCACAGCTGGGTGTCGGATCAGGATCTCTTGGCAGCCAGCCACAAAAGATGCACAACAGAGAAAAAACCCCATTTCCTGTAAGGAAGCATTTGATTTTCAAAGCTGTGTGAAATGTTCACAAGAAAACCATGTAAATGCACACTGGATTTGGGGGGGAGTAGGGGGTGTGTGATTTCATTAGAAACTGGAAGCTCTCTCTTCTTTCACCAAAAGATTTGCTCGTCACAAGCACTGCCAGCTAGCCTGAGGTGATTTTCATGTCTTGTATCAAAACCAAGCAAAAATTAAAGTCTCTAGCAGTTTCGATGTGAATTTGCTTTGAAGTTCATTTCAGTGTAGCAGCAGACAAACCATCCTTTCCATGGATCACGAAGGATTTTAGTTCATACAGAAAGAATATTTTCCAGAGTCTCTGCAAAAGCACAGGACTACTCTTCCTGAAGGGATGGCAAGGCAGTGGTGCTGCAGATCCTCGCTCACGCTGCAGGCAGCTGTGAGGGCTGAAGACTTTACAGCCACTTCTCCTCTCCCAGCCCGTGGCTGTTTGCCACCCTCCCATTGCCAGGATTCACCTCCCCAAAGGCACCCCAGCGGGTCTGCACATGCCCCCCAGTCTGCATCAGTGCACACCCAGCCCAGCCAGTTTAAGCCACCAGTAAAGTCGTTTGGGCTATCTGATGAATCTGCACTGAAGTAGATGAAGGAATGCTCACAGCACCCCTTCCATCGGCACAGTGCTGGGGGCAGCTGGCGAGTCCTTAACGGCACCAGTTACATCTGGAAGTGCTGTGGGATCACAGGTATCTCCCCCAGCTCACAGCCTACCCAGGGGTGTCCTGCAGGTGATGTTACTAAAACTCGCATCCTCAGCTTTCAGAATAAGTTCTGCCAGGTAGGAGCAGGAAGAAATATGGTCTCTTGAGAGTGGATGAGCTGAGTGTGGATGTAATGATGCAGTCACTCTGTGTTTCTTCTGAATTGATTCTTTTACCAGGGGCAGGGTGACAATTTTCCTGCATTATTACCATGTAACTCTTTCCTTTTACAGGTGCATTCCTCTCACATGAGTATTTATAACTGAAGTGTGTAGGAGCCCTTCTCACAGACCACATTCCCCTTGCACTAGGTGCTGTACCTGGGCAGAACAGCGTGACAGTCCCAATCTCAAAGCATTAATGACCTGAGCATAAAATGTTGGGGCAGTATGGCCAGGAAAGGGAGTGAAATAAGGTGATGTCAGCCAGCACATTAGCCATACACAAAGTCCTTTAGGAGGCAGTATGGAAGAGTCTTACAAATGGATGATAAGAGCCAAAAGAAGCTGCTTTGCAGAGCTCCACAGGATGCTCCTTCCAAGTACACAGAACATTTAAAACTGAAATGACTGATCAGAGGAGGCCAGGGCTGTGTGCTGTTAGAGCTGGAAGCTGACTTTTCAGTATTTTGGAGGTGATGATAGGTACTGAGAAGACAGGCCATGATAAGCCTTGAAGTAAAAACAAGTAGCTTAAGGTTCTAGAGCAAGGCAATGGGAAAGCACAGAGAACAGACAACATGGTTCAACTTAAGCGTTGGGAAAGTTATCTTTGCAGGAGCACTGGGGATGGGCAGGGTACATCTGTCAGATTTATGACAGGATGAGTACAGTGATTGATCCATACGATAACAAGGGCTGATGTTATCACAGCAAAGTTGTAGTTGTCTGGGTAGAGAGAAAAGGATGTATCACACAGATGGCATGCAGAAAGAACTGAGGACACCGGGCTATGAGTGGAAGGGGATGGCAAAAACAGTGAGGCTAAAAGAGGGGGAGGGAATTCAGATTCACATCTTTCCAGCTGAGGAAGGTGCGTGGTACTCTCTGCGTAATAATGGTAACGAGCCTTGGTTGTGTAGGAAATGCCATGGCTGGCCACTGGAACACAAAAGAGCCAGTGCCAAAGAAGTTCTGTGGTTCTTGGGCTGAACAGCTTTGTCTGGCTTCAGTGCCCACAGGGATGAAAGAATGATAAGGGCAGGGAGTATTGTGAAACACAAGAACAGAGACAGTGGCACACGGAAGGGCCATGAAGGAAGGCAGGTCAAGAGCCCTGTTATGGGCAGAATGAGTATGGAGCTGTAGAGGAGAGGTGTAGAGGAAGATGGTACATCTGCTCACTCATTTGTAGGAGAAATTTGCAGTTTTGTATTGAAACAAACTACCTGATCAAAGGGGCCAGACTCTGAAAGATTTGTCAGTAGCAATAAAAATGCTTTGATTGTATGAAGTCATTGTAGTCCCACACATGTAAAGTGCTCCTAAGCTTGTCCATGTCTATCCCAGCACACCTTTCCTGACACAGAAATACCACTACACAGCAAGTGTACTGTAGGATGAACGCTGCAAGAAAGGCAAAGCTGCATCTCCTTGTCAACTCAGTGCTGCCCCTTCCCATACCAACCCACAGACACCCTGGCAAAAACGAGTGCTCCTCACAGTCGTTACTGCTTGCTGGCTACTGGTGGAACAGCAGGGTCAGTCAGGAGTGGTACCCTCACAGCCCTCTTTGTGTCACACTTCTAACACCATGGCTCTGTCACAGGTTTCTCCCCAGCTTACCTCACTTGTGCTGGTGCCCTCGCCTTCCCAAACCTCCTCTCCAGCAGTGGTGCGTGTGGCCAGGCCTGCCAAGTCTCACTGCCTTCACAGCCATCCTTGGTTCTGGACGTGTTATCACCAGCTCCATCGTGTGAGTCCCAGCCAAGCTGCTCTGTGCCTGGAGACCTGGCTTGTAGACCTCTGTGGGCACCACATACCTTGTGAATTCATGAGCGCTGTGATTAATCAGGATGCTATGCACATGGCTGTCAGTCACATCCATATTAAGCTGAATTCCAGGGAGTTGGTTCTCTGATTTAAGAAGGAGGGTTTCCAGTAACTTCTCCTCCTCTGCTCTACTGCAGTTCCAGCTTTCCAAAGCCCCCTGCCTCATGCTTACTTCAGCAGGATCCCAGCTGGAGAAAACAGAAAAGGGAAAACAACAACTTCAATGACAAAATAGTTTGGATGCAAAATAAAGAGGCTGCATGAGATTATACTTACCTTCTGGGTAAAAAACAAAATAAAAAAGGACCAGAATAAAACCCAAATGTCTGAAAATGGAAGGTTTTTACCTCTGAGAAGAGCTATCTCTTGATAAATCTGAATCCACACTACTCTTGGATAGAGCACAGGCATACCTGAGTTACCCAAACCTTGGCTCACTTTTCCCCTGCAGCCAGAACCCCATTTCCCCAAGTTCTCCTGCTGCCTCCTGCAGCAAAATGGCAGCAGATGACACCTGATTATGCCCAAACTCTTAACTTCTGCCATGAGGATGAGGAAAGGAGTCCGGTGCCAAAAGCATTGTGCTTATGTAGGACAAGAGATCTTTCTTTTGATCGTCTTGTGTTTTTGCTGGGGTGTGAAACAGAAATCTGCCCATGCCTGTTCTGCTTCCTGCTGTTAGGAGGCTGCTCAATAATTCAGTTATGTCCCCCCCAAGGAAGCTCCACTGGCCTGCTGCTGCTCACTCAAGCCAGTTACTGCTGCTCAGCAATGAAATCTGAAGTGCCACAGACTTCCAGGGGCCCCTTTGGCACCAGCTCTTTGTATTCCAGTGGCCAGCAGCAGCTCCTTAACTCTTCGGCAGCCAAAGCTCATTATCATTTTTATATAATTAAACACTGCTGCTCGTTCTCCTCATTAGATTATCACAGCAAATTGATGGTTATTTGAAGGAACTGCCACAATAGGAGACAAAACACTGGCAACAGATAAAACAAAAGGATGCACACAAAGCTCTTTAATTAAACTCCGTGAAGGGATATGAATTCTAGCAGAGATTTTAGTTACCCTGCTGAGCCTCTTTCTGATTAGCTACAGTGCATCTGCTGGCTTTCCTACTATCCATCTGTACTGCTAAAGAGAAATTTATTCTGGCTACAGAAGATGACCTCAAAGACGTCAGTTGTGGATAGTCTAATAGCTTATGTATGTTGACAAAGTGGTTCTGAGCTCTTCTCGATGTGTCGACACGAAGAACCATCCTCTTTACATATAACAATGCACCTAATATGTGCACACCCAGATATGTATGTGTGCACACACAGAAAACAATGAGAGGCCTGCGTGAAAGCCAAAAGAGCTCGGAGAATCATGAGGGAAAGGATTCTTTCCCCAAGTTGCTAAAACTCCTTATCACCACAATTACTTTTTCTTTTGGCATGCACCATCTGTTCCCTGCAGCCAGCCCTTTCCTTCCCTTCAGCATCCAGGTGCAGAAGCTGCAGTGAAGGCTTATGAATAGGACAAGAAAAAAACAACCCACTGGATATATACTGTAAGTGTTAGCCTGTCACTTTGAAGTTCGAGTTCCTTTAAAAATAAATAAATAAATAAATAGAATTAAAAAGAGAGAAAGACTAAGAATTGAAACCAGATCTGTCATGGAGCATTTTTAAGTGGCAGTGCCACAAAACCCTTTGAGGCTTTCCATTCAGGTCATAAGGGATCTGGTTAAAATCGTATCGGTCCTTAATCCGCAGGTAACTGACAGCACAGCCCCAGTGGCTCAGGGCGGTTCACAGAGCTCACCACTGCTGCAGACCTCCACTCAGTATATTTTTAGTTGTATGCACCCTGTTGTCTCTACACAGCCTATTGAGACAATATACAATTTGCACGTTTATCATAATTAATTACCTGCTGACATAGGAAAAGCTGTTACCATCTAGTGCCCGATTCAGAGGAATGTACTTGATGGAACGAGGCCGGACTACACGATGCACACAGTCAGCCTCAAAACACTCATGAGAAACAGTTGTTCCCTGTGCTAAACATGGTGGAGGTTTGTGTTTTTGTTTTCTTTCCAGAGCCCCAAGAACTTGGGTGGATGAAAGACTTCTTCCTCATCCCTTATGCAGCTCTGAAAACATCCCAAGTTCTGCCTAATTTATACAACCCAGTCCTCAGCGTCCTCCTTGGCTGCCAATGTCCTACTGTGAAGGCTCCATTAAATCTTTTATTTATTTGTCCATAGAGGCCACTGAAGAATGTCACAAGGTATTTCCTCTTCCAAAGTAGATTAAGCCAAACATGAATGAGGCCCTAACATTATTCTGCATAAGGGTGTGCACTCATATTCAGCCAGACTACTGACAGGCTGCAGGGAGTAAATACTCCCAGGCTTGATTTCTGACCACCTGACATGCAAGTAGGTGCAGATTTGTTACACTCATGACTTGGCAGTATTTTGGATTCATGCTTTGTAATGTCAGATGCAAATGAACACAAAGGTGAAAACCCTGGGGAAAAAAGTATCACATATTCCCTGAATAGAACTCAGTCTCTGCTGTCCTACTGAGCAAGCTGAAGTCTTAAGGTCAGATTTGTATTTTATTTTTTTAAATTGTGATTGAATAGTAATTAAAAAACGGAGAGTTCCAGCACAGTGTTGTCAGCATGATTTCATTTTAGTATTAAACAGTAGGTTTGCTGGTAACTCAGACAACCATCCGCCTACAAAAACGCTCTTTGGCTCAATCATCCCCTAGGATGTCTGACCAGAACTATGTCCAAAAACCAACCAAACAAGAGATTCTGTCCAGTAACAAGCACCATTAGAAAGGACCAATATTTTCCCATTATGAAAATACACCTCAAAAGGATCTCTCTTTTTAATAATCACAGGCAATTCTTATTACAAAACTAAAGTTGGTTTTGCATTTAGCTCAGCCTGGGTAGAAAATGCAATCCTTGCCTGTAAAGTTGGTAATGCTCTGCTGACTCAAAAAGTAGCAATTCAGCTCAGGTATTCTGCCCAGCCAACAACTCCGCCTCACCCCCAAAAGCCCCACGTGCATTCAAGGCATGCTTTTAAGCCTTGTCTCCCTTGCAGTTTCTGTCTCCATCTTCTTACCCTTTATGTCACTGAATTCTTGGCACTCCTGCCTCATTAGGTATAAATGTCCAGCATCCAAAGCCTGTTCAGCACTGCATTCTGCAAAACGCTGTAAAAGCAAGCAGAAAGTTAGTTTCTGTTGCTGACAGCTAATTCTTTTAAACTTGGAAAGTGATAAGCTAAGTGGTACATCTCCAGGTCACAGCAACCTTCTAGAACAGCATGAACTACAGGCATGATTTTCTCACATCAAGCACTTTGAAGAAAATGAATCTGCTGCTTTATCCATTCTCAGTGTTATGAAACCATCATACAGGAATAAGCCAATATATGTACGTAGCCCACGAACATGTTTGTAATCTGGAACAGCTGAAGTACTTGATAAAAGCATCTGATGACTTATGTATAATGTAAGTAATACACTTTCCATTCTAAGTGTTAAAAACCCAGCCATGCTGCTGAAACAGATGATGGTGTAGATTACATACATGCCTGGTGGCCTGGGCATTCCTCTTGGACAAATCTCTTACTGCTGTTGACTATTAAAAAATCCCATGAGCTGTGAAGGACACGAGGTGTCCCTGGGACCTGAGATTCTGTGGTGTGCTGTTAACAAGCTAAATAGGTTTTGCAAACTCTGGAAAGTGGGATAGCAATGTATTAGCCCGAGAGGATTTTCCAGAAGGAGGTTTGAGGGTTGCACTGCAACGGGGTCTGAAGAAAGGGTTGACCCTGTTGTCCTGTTAGGTTACATCTTTCCAAGTGAAAGGGAGGGAAAAAGAAGTTCAGAAGTGATATGATATGGCTAGTTTCTTCCAGCTCCAGCACGTCAGGTCTGAGTATTTTAGCCAGGTGAAAGACTGTCTGAAAAAGCACTTTTGGGAGGCTGGTTCAGTAAATTGTTTTTCCGTGTCTTCCTGAAGAAAAGTTCATAGTACTTCTTAAAAGTTGGCATGGCAGTCCCCAGGTACAGGGATCCATCCAGCATGTACAGCTACAAGAGCTATGGAAGGCTTTTTTTCTATAGATATTTGAGTACCTGAGGCAACAACTGCTCTCCAGTTTGGAAACTAAGCAGACATTTTTGTCTGTGTTTACTCCTAAGGGAAAGTAATGTGACCATCATAAGGCAGTGAGTTACATAAATTTTAAAAGATATTGCTTTGAATTAACAGAAAAGTGAGTAGGAAAATTCTTCCTTCTGGAAAACTAGTTCTCAGCTGATTATTGATGTGTTGATATTCATTCTTTCCAAGTAAACAAAGCAATAAGCTCTTCTTATGAGCCAAGTGAATCAGCATTACTGGAATGAAAGTCATTCTCTTACATAATTGTTTTTGCCTTACCTTCAAGCCCTTCAAAAAAGTCCAGAAAACCCACATTAGAAAAAAAGTCAGGCTGCAATGACCTTAGAAATAAAAACAGGAGTTATAAAAACCCAGGGAGAGATGGATATAACCTTTCATTGAAAAAGAAAAAGTATGTGCAAACTTTTGAACACCCATAGAAATAATCCTATACTCGGATGGATATTTGCAAAGAAAAATTTTTTAAAAAAATTATTAACAATTATAAAATTAACAAATTATAATATTCCCTAACTGTCTGGTGGCTGAAGAAATACGAAATCTTCATATATATGTATATATAAAAATGGATAAATTAAAATTTTTTTAAAGAAGTTTGTGTGCAGTTCTGATGCTGCCTCCGTGCTCTGGGAATGCAGTCAGTAGAGGAATCCTTGAGTCGGGTAAATTCAGCTTCAAAATGAAAAAGAAGCAAGCCCTTAAATCACTTTGCTACATTGGAATTAAATGAGCCCACTCAGTCCTGCCTTCGAAATTGTCTCATTCTAACAACCATCTCCAGCAGCAACTGCTGACTACGGAGTCTCACGCTAAGTGCAGACATTGACAAGTCACTAAAACTCATCCAACTCCATTTTAAGCAGCTGCCAAACATCCACTGCAACAATGAAGTCTGTTTCGGAGTGATTTTTCATTGTCTGCACCATAAAAGTCAATAATGAACCCAGGTACTGGTGAAGTGCCATTTCTAGAAGACACAGCTGAAGGGGAGTTCACAGGGCAGGAGATGCAGGATAACCAAGAGAAGTGTTCCTCCTCCTCAGACAAAGGTGGGGGTGAATCGTCCTTTCAAAACCTTACAAGATTTGATGGCATCTTAAGATGATGCAGTTCTTAATGTGGTTCTGCTCCAGTTCTATGGCAGCTAATTATGAAGGTCACAACACAGGGGAAGCTATCAGTGTAATTCAAGAACAGAACAAGGGTTTTTATTCCCTGTATGTGGTCAGAGCAACAAGCAGTGGTCGAACATACATCAGGAAGAATTTTTCATTTTCTTTCTTATTAGGAACATAAGTAACTTAGAAGAACTTGCCAAAACTCCATGACCACTGCTCTTCTGTGAAGAACTGTTTCAGCCTAATGCATTAACAATGCCAGTGGCAGCCAAAGCAAAGAGCTCACTGGCTGCTGTTCTCTTCTGCAATATCACAGAATCACAGAATGTTCAGGCCTGGAAGGGACCTTGAAAGATCATCCAGTCCAACCCCCCTGCCAGAGCAGGATCACCTAGATCAGGTCACACAGGAACAGATCCAGGTGGTTTTGAAAGTCTCTAGAGAAGGAGACTCCACAACCTCCCTGGGCAGCCTGTTTCAGGTTCTGTCACCCTCACTGTGAAAAAGTTTCTCCTTACATTTCCATGGAACTTCCTACGTTCCAACTGCACCCACTGCCCCTTGTCCT
>VWZY01012686.1:57026-67786 GCA_013399075.1 Chloroceryle aenea | reverse complement strand
CGCCTCACCTCGTGTTTTGACCCACGCCCTCCAGCCCTGCCCCTGCCCAACAGCCTAAGAAGTCCCTCCCCAGCTTTCTGGGAGACCTCCTTCAGATACTGGGAGGTGCCCTTGGAGCCTTCTCTTCTCCAGCCCATGCAGACCCATCTCTCTCGGCCTGTACAGATACATCTCCCTCGACAGCTCACCTCCTTTATCTGTTCCTCTATTCACAGCAGTGGCAGATGCTCTGGGCAGCACCGTAGAAAGCAGAGCAGGACCCACCTCGTCCTACCCCCCTCCCATGCCAGTGCTCGGGGCCGCGCTGAGCAAGCGGTTTCGAGCAGCCCAGCAGCTCCCAGAGCCTCTGGGCACGTCCTGCTCAGGTCTAATCCTTCTCTGAGCTCATTTATTTGTTTTCAGGCTCCCAACGCCCCGCGGGGAAGGTTCTGCCGGTTCAACACGGCCCGCGTGGGAATCTCCTGCCTTTTATTGGAAAGCAGCTGCCCGGCGAGGCCGGTGCCCCAGCCCCTGCTCCTGCAGCCGGGTTCTCCATCACCCCTCCTCCGAACACCCAGCCGAGCTGCAGGGATGTGGGAAGAGGCCACACTGACCCATCTCACCCTGCAGCCCCCTCTCCCGTGGGACACGGGCTCGGGCTCTGCGCTGCGCCGGCCCCGGGCGCGTTCAAAGCCTGGGAGCTCTTCTGATGTGCTCCAGCTCCCAGCTCCCCGTGCTCTGAGCGAGTCCCCACCGTCTGTTCTTCAACTGCATCAAGCAAAGCCATGGCAATTGAGGGGTTTTTCCCCTTTTTTTTTAAGCTACACCTTTTTTAGAAGCAGTTGGACAGGGCTGGTTGAAGGCTTTTCACAGGAGCTGTTTGGATCGTTTTTAATGCTTAGAAGGATGATTTTCAGGCATCAAAAGCTGAGCAGGACTACAGAAGGTGGTTGGGGTGCGGTGTAAGGGCAGAAAGAGCCAGGCAAAAAAAAACCAAACCAAGAAATCATAAACCAGGTACTAAATGATGTGTAATTGAAGTGTCTGTTAAAACCTGATTTCCCCTCTCCCTCTTTTTCCAGCGCTGCCCGTTTAGTCAGTGTCTTCAAAGTGAACTGGGTCATAGAATCATAAAACATTTGGGGTTGGAAGGGACCTTTAAAGGTCACCTATTCCAACCCCCACGGATGCAGCCGAGCAGAAATTAAACCAATTTCCCTTATGGCCAAATTGGTATTCAAGAGAGAAACGGCGCCTGGCCTCTCAAATGCCACTGGAAAGGCTCTGGTCTGCCTAAAACCAGGATCCCAAGGGAGGCAGGGGGAAGAACACGCTGACGACATCCTAAACTTCTGAAAACATTAGAAAAAAGGGGGGGGTTCTCACTGATAAAATGGTGAAGGCAACCAACTGTCCCCCCAAGGTGTTCCCTGCTGCAGGACCCAGCCAGAGAGCCCCAAACCCGTGTGCAGCTTGCTGCTCACATCTGCCTCCCCAGCACTTCACTACAGACTAGAACCCAGACACTCGGGGTGAAGTGCTGGGTTTGGGGGGGGTTTCTTAGCTGCAGAGCTCGGGGGTGGTATTAGAGCTGGCACCTCCTTCTGGGTGCAGCCCGTTCAGGCAACGGGGTGGAACAGCTCAGTTCAGGCTCTGTCGCCATGCAGAAGTTAACACTCAAGGTGTAAAGATTTTAGAAAGAAAATCTTGGCTTTGCTTTAATATTCCAATGCAAAAAGCTACTCTTCAGTTTCAGTTTTATCTCCAGGCTCTGAGGATACTCTTTTTAATCTGAGTTAACCCACCAGCCCCTTCTGCCTCCCTCCTCTCGGCTGAGGAACCGAGAGGAACAAGATTTGTTTGGTGTGTTTAACCTACTTCCTTCTCCTACACGCTCTTTCTAGAACGGGCATTTCTCTTTGATGCAAAGCACCTTTCACCTTCACAGATTTACCCCAGAGCTGACGATTAAGCCCCAAAACGCCCCGGAAATGAGAGGGGAGGAGAAGCAAAGCGCACACCCCACAGCCACCGCTGCTGTTTGCTCCTTTTTGTAGCTTAATTCCAACAGAAACCAGGTAAATAATGAAAACAGGATTGTTTGGGGGGCTTACAACAGCACACGACTCTTCTCGCTGAGGGAGCGATTTTAAAGCTTTCTGCACGAGTCAAGGAATCATCAGNCAGAGGGGCAGGATCCCCCCTCAGAGTTCAGAGGAACCCCAGAAGGGAAAGCAAAGTATAGAGCTGGATGAAGCTCCTGTTCTCTTGACCCTGATCCCATCTCCACCCAGCCCCGCGCCGCTGCCCCCTCACCAAGGTGTGTCTCTTCATGTGCTCCCGGCGGGTGAACTTCTTCCCGCAGATCTCGCAGGGATAGGGCCGCTCTCCCGTGTGGGATCGCATGTGTCTCTTCAGGATGCACTGATGCATGGCTGAAAAACTGCAGTAGGGGCACTTGAACTTCTTCCTGATGACTGTGAACTCGTTGACTGCAAGAGAGCAAGGAGAACACGTGGAATTACTTCCAGAACGTCTCAACCACGGTCAGTCTTCTCCTTTACTATTTCCCTGTTCAGCTGGCTCCCTGGGACATCACACGCTCACCTCCTGACCACCCGCAGTGCTTTGCAATCGGCACACCCACCTCTCATTGCACTTGTCTTACCACAGCTAAGGACTCAATCGCCTTCACCAGAGGAGGTTTTGAGCCAGCATTCTGCAGCAGCCTGTCACACACACACAGAACCATGCAATGGCTTGGGTGGGAGGGATATTTCAAGCTCCTCTCACCCACCCCCTGCAGGGAGCTGGGCCATCTGCAGCCAGAGCAGGGTGCTCAGAGCCCCGGCCAACCTGGTCTCCAACACATCCAGTGATGGAACACCCCCAGCTTGGCCTAACCCTTGCTGAACGGCCAGTGAAGAGAAGCAACAACCTGTTAGAATTGTGACTTATCCTAAGGAATTACCCTAATCACCAAGGCCTGCATTCCTGAGGCTGTTCTCTGGGGCAGGGGCCGCTGGCCGATGATGGCAAAGGCCAGAGGCTGGCAGCGCCGCACGGCTCAGCGCTGGCCCCGGGGCGATACGAGGGCAGCATCGCCCGCTCCAGGGGGTGTCAGACAAGGTGCAGAGACTCTGGGGTACCCAGGAGGGCCAGGACAGTTGCCACCAACACGCTCTGTGTCACCCAGCTCACAACGAGCGTTACCCCTGCGGCACGGACGCGGGAATAGGGTAAGAGGATGGAGAACGTCGAGTTACAGCACGGCCCCTGCAAGCCTCCTCAGGAGACAACTACAGATAGCCTTGGAAGGACTTTTTTTTGTCCCTCCCAATCCCACTTTGCTGAACAAGGAAAGGGCCGAGTCCCTCGAAGCCATTCTGGGGCTGTGGATGATTTTTGTCTCGTCATCTCTTCAGAAGCTCACCGAGAGCGGGCCCAGGGGATGCGGACGGGACTTCATCAGCCCAGGGCTCTAACCTGCCAATGTCAGAACGCTGGTATTTCCTCCTCCAAACAGAGACAAAGTGCAATATGCAAAACACAGCAGGTGAAAGCAGCATCTCTGCTGCTCCCCGAGGACATCCACCCACTGCTGTCCACAGGGTTCGGTTTTCCATCTCCACCTTCTAACAATTCTCTTGCTTTCCATTAGCAGGGTAATTTCCCCCCACTTTCCTCCTAATTACTGTTATTTCTCAGAGCGATATATTGTTGACACAACAAGGAGGAGAAAGCAGCAAGTGAGTTCTCCTTAATCACCTGAAGCACCCCATCGGGTATGCAAAGGGCTCCTGGTAAATGAGAACAGTCGGAGCAGGAGAGCCGAGGGAACAGGCGAACACCAGCCCTGCTGCACAGCTCCCCCCTCACAACAGCCTTTGGGGACCCTCAGCAGATCCAGGTGCTCGCTGTCGTTTAGTGCCCAATTTGGGGGCTTGGTTTCTTTTTTTTTTTCCCTGTTTTTAATTTCGTTTTTAAACTTGGTCTTGTATTTGCCACACAGATAAACCCGAGAAGCAGCGACGTTCGTCACTCGCATAACAGCGCGAGCCACACGACGCTGTTCAGAGACATTTACACGAGGTAACACCACCCTTCACCGTCGGAACAAAGGTCTCCACACGAGCTCATCTGAGAGAAAGCATTCCAACAAGTTTTCTCTCCTTCTAACACAGACCAAAAGCACGGCTCGAGATCTCAAAAGCTGCCACACGCCAAGTTCGTCATTGCGAAGTTTGCGTTTGTTCTGACGACCTGGAATGAAATGGATCCTCCACATGGGTAACTCTGGGGGAAAAACACTTCCTTTGAGGAGCAGTTTGACCTGGATTTAATATTCTTATCTTCTCCTCCTGTGCTCCCCAGCTGGAGCTCTGGGCTGCTCAGCAGCTGCGGTGGCCCATCCTGCAGGGGTTTTTTTTATGGTGGTCTGACTGGGTTTTTTCCAGCAGCTTTGGGAAGCTGCCGGGTGAATTTTCTATCCCGAGGGGAGGAAAATAAAGCGCCTGCTCACCTGGGCCACGGCTGCAGTGCTGACACAGGGAGAGCAAGTGCTGAAGAGCATTTCATTCCCTGTCAGTCCAGATTAGCCGCTGCCAGGGGCAGGGCTCTGAAGGGTTTCCAGTGACCGTGCGCTCGCACTGCTCTGGGAGCCTCCCAGAGGAGACACCTCGAGTGGCCCGATGCCCAGGGCCTTGTGCAAGCTCCTGCTGATAACCACCCAGCCCTAATCCTACCCCACGCCAAGCTGCTCATTTTGGACATTTATTTTTTTTGTTAAAAAAAAAACAACAAACCAACCTAGACTACAAAAACTCTTCTATTAGAGGAGAAGTATCTCTTGCTGTATCATCTCTGGCTTTGACACCCCCGTGCCTACATGATCAGAGGCAAGGAGCCCACTTTCTTCTACAGCAAGGGTCAGCTTTATGATGCAAAGCTGTTTATGATGAACACCTCTCCAGGCTGATCTCGTCACCGCTCGATTGTCAGCGACAGGGCTCAGGGGCACCGCTGCTCCCCAGGGTCACCATAAACCCATTACTGCGGAGTCTAGACAAGGCAAGAGAGCTGTAAGCTGATCAAGGGAAGTCAGGAGGGGNACATGGGACCCTCCTCTTCCTCCAGTCAGAGGCTGCAGCCAGCACTACTCAACAACAGAGGCATGTGTAGAGCACAGGTCCCAGGCCAAGCTGCTCAGCAAGCCAGGTTTAACCATCTCACTCTGGAAAAGAACCGACGTGGACATCCCAACAGCAACCAGGCCCCCAGGTCACAAAGCAAAAGTGCTTTAAGGATGAGAACACCACACAATCTCTTATTTCCTTCATCGCCAGATTGCACCTGATCCTGTCATTTCCTAAGTGACCAGATGCCCCCTCATTTACTGGCCACATCCGTCCCCTCACTTGTCCCCTCTCTTTATGGCTGAGCTGCTGCAGAAGCAGAAAAGGTGACTCCCAAAGTCAGGTGCACAACCTGCACCGCGGGCACGCTGCTCCCACACAGCCAGGGCTTTCCAACAGATACACTTTCCAAGCACCTACACCTATTTCCAACACCCTGTTCATAACACATCCTGATTTCCAGATCCCTCACACTTCCTTTTGCCTGCATTCAGCTCCTATCACTCAGGAATAACCAGTTCAGCTTCTGGGACACTTGCAGTTGAAAATAGTCACAGAACACTTTTTGCAGCTCTAGTTTTATTGGAAAGTAGTTTATTTTTTCCCCCACCAAGTAGCCAGGTATTTAGTTCTTGTACCTACAAAACGTAAGCACCTGAAAAGCAACAGCATTGCTGGAAAACCCCCTGCACTGCAGAGCTCAACACTGTCACCGGACTGCGGAAGACACGCACCCACCGCTACACGTGTTTCGTGAACAACACACCAGCTCTGGCACGAGTGGCAACATCTGAGAGCTCACCTGCTGAGGTCCTAAGAAACAATCTGTGAGGAGCCTGTTAACAGCAGTGCTGTAGAGGAGCTCTGGACACAGCTCCAGGAAGATCAGCACCGAGAAGCAGCGGGTGTCACGCGAACAGCGCCGCGGTGAAAACCAACGTGCTTTGCTTCACAACAATGTTTACAGAGAAGGCATCTTTAAAACCTGACATGATAAAGCCTGGGAAAAAAAAGCCTTTGGTGGTGTCATCCTGAGTAACTTTACTGATGTTGCTGAGGCTGTTTATGAAACAGGCTCCTGCATCCCTGAGCTGAGAGAAGGGAAAGCACCGGTGATGTCCTGCCCGGGAGAGCTGCCTGGTGTTACCTCTGAACTGACAGCCAGTTAACGGGCACCAGAATGCCACGGCCAGCTGGTTATGGCCAAGAATTCACAGAGAATTCTTGTCTGCTTCATCCTCATCATGTTTGAGGTTATAAATAGCAAGGTGCAATTTAACTGTCAAACTCACACTTCCCATCATCTTCCCAGGCCGTTTTCTAACACAGAAATCCTGCTTTTATTAAGTTTTCTACTCCAGCTCTGTAAGCCTCTGGTTTATGTATAACTAGATATGTAACTATATAAAAATACACGTGTATACACATCTGTTTGGTTCTAACGTGTTAAAAAAACTACTCCTGATGCTGCAGGGAAAGGCTGCAACATCTCTGGGCTGAAGTCAGAAGCCAAGTAAAATACAACTTAAACCTCTACTAGAATGAGTTGACCTGACTATAGAAGAAATCAAACTAAATTCTCTGACATGAGAAAAAAGAACAAATATGAAACGTTGTCAACTATGAGCACGTGAACAAAGTCTTTTAAAGTTTGCTGAAATGACTTTGGCTGGCATCTTCCTGTTCTGACTCAGACTAATCCTACCACGCTGCTTCCAGATTTCCAGATAAGACTCAGTTTTGGCCACCACTTTCTCCTCTGGCTCAGCTTTCTCCTTGCTCACTTGCTGGTTGTTGAGGAGAAAGGACGGGGCAGGAAAGCCAGCACCTGCAGCAAGGGGAGCTGACAGCCTGTCAGCTGAACACAGGCACGGAGCTGGGATCCACCATGCCAAAGATGGCAACGGCAACGAGAGCAATGAACCTGAAGCAATGGATTGAAGTGGGGTGCAGTCCACTGCCTGCACAGGAACGTGCCCAACTCGGACCACACCGTGCTCCAGGGAGTCAGAGTTGAGCCAAGCAGGGAAGCTCTGGCTTCCCAGCCCTCAGGAGCCCAGCGCGGAGCCGTCTCCCCGAGGCGGGAGTGGGCAGAGCAGCACTGCACCAAAATATCCCCGTTCCCTCCCCGCGAGGGTGAGGCAGCAGGAGCTGGATGGCCCCTTCTCATCCAGCTTTCCACAGGAAACAGCTCTGCAGGAAACTCTCCACTGGAGGCCTCCAGGCTGCTCAAGTCCACTCTGCGCGCGACCGACTATTTCCCATTTTTGTCTCCCTGAGATGCAATGAGGTTATGGGAAAGGATTTTTCCAAGGAAGAACTCCGGAGACCGTTTGCAGAAGCTGCTGCCGTCTCCTCAAGCTGCCTCTCTTGCAGGTGGAGGAGAAGGAACCCCCCGTGCCAGCGCCAGAGCTGCTGACAAGCTGTGCTGCACGTGGAGCAGCTGGGGAGCTGTGCTGAAACGTGCTACTTCCCTCTCACAGCCGCTATAATCTGCTTTTGAGGGCAAAGGTAGAGTGAGAGACACAGAAATATTTAATCTTTTAAGAAATAAATTGATTTTGGATAATAAATCAGGCATTAGGGTAAGACTTCTACCCTCCAGAAGAGCCATTACTGATCGTGCACCACAGTTCAACCTGCTCCGTGAGGCCTCCCCTCCTCAGTCTCCACAGCATAGACTCGGCCTGGCCAACTTAATTCCGTTACATAAAACAAGAGAGGCAGAAGCAGGTACAGAATTCCTCAGAACCACAGTCATACTCCAGGATATTGTTTTCTAAACAGTCCCAAAAGCACTCAAACACAGCATCAAGAAAATACACGAGTTTGCGACACCTTTCAATCCCAAATAATAGGCCCTGTTGCCCACAGGAGCAAGCAGCACGTTTTCCTCCTTTGAATGACAGAGAAAATCAGACTTTGCAAAGAGCTTACAGGGCTGAGCAACCCAGTGCTCTCCCAGCTCTTAATCTCAAGCAGAAAAACCCTGAAATGCCCAAAGTGTCCAATGGACAGAGCACTAGACCCGAACTCAGGAGACTGAATCCTGTTATTAACTCCAGCATCCCATTATCAACGCTAACACGCTCGACAAGCTGAGGTATGTGATTTTCCCAGGGAATACGAGGAAGAACTCCCCAGTTCTTTTATAAAGCACTTTGAGATCTACTGATAAAGAAAGGCAGTGTAAGCACACGGCGTGATCACACCAGTCAGCCAGCCAAAGTGCCCGTGACAGGGGCTGACAAAAGTTCTCTCCGCACAGAAATCGCAGCGTGGCTGCAGTTGCACAGACAGTACCTGGAACCAGCACCCGACCACCCTGCTCAGCTCCGGGGGGTTACTCTCCTGCCTGAACACCCGGGGGACGTTTATTTGCAGCGCGAGGAGGGTGGAAGGAGTCGCTTTTCCTAGATTAAAAGCAGCACCTCAACATCTACGCAAGGGTAGCTACGCATCCTCGGGCTCCTCCTTTTGTCCTACGCTGTCCAAGAGCTCCAACCCGCCCAGCTGGGCCGAGCCCAGGTAACACGCTTTGAGGTGGCTACTGAGGTTCTTCTGCGTGCCGAAGCCCTTGCCACAGAAGAGACAGACAAAAGTACGCTCGCTCGAGTGCACGGCCGTGAGGTGGCGGGTTAAGTCTGTCTTGTCTCGGAACAGCTTGGCACAGTTAGGACACTGCATCTTCTTACAGTTGAAGTGGATGGTCTTCTCGTGCCGGTCCATGTTGGATTTCAGCGTGAAGCGGGCGGGGCGCTTGGAGCACTGGAAGCGGGCGAGCTGGCCGGGAGGCACAGCGTCGGCCAGGCCGGGCTGGGAGCAGTCCACCCAGTCGAAAGGGAGCAGCATGGAGAAAGCATGCTGGTGGATGTGCTCCTGCAGCTCTTCGGCACGCTGGAAAACCCTCCGGCAGAAACCACAGGTCAGCCTCTTGGCCAGGGCCGAGTCCAGGAAGAGGCCGTCGGCGTCTGTGTCTTCGGACCTCGAGAAGCTGGTATCTGGAAGGGAAACAGGCAAGCACACGCAGGGATCAGTGGCTTCGGCCACGAAATAACCAGAGGGTCAAGAAATGTTTTTCTTTCTGCTCACCTGAATCAGAGTTATCAAGCTGCCACAGTGCTAAAATCCCATCGTACGTGGCCTGCAAGTGAAAAGCACACTCCGGTTACGGCAAGAGTTTACAAGAAGACCCCTCTGCACTTAGTGCTCAGCCCCCCGACCCTGTCATTGCCATCACCCCCTCCTTAAGGGAGGCTCATTCGACCTGGCAGCTCCATTCGCCTTTACAAAGCTCGGCCTGGCAAAGCAGCCCAGGTGACCGGGCTGTACCTCGCAGGACCTGGTGGTTTGAAGGCAGTGATCAAGCTGCCTGTTTAGGTCCAGGTTCCAGGCTCACTAAGCGCCTGCAGCTCTCGCTGGAGAGAAAATTTCCAGCAGATCCAACCAAAGTGGAGAATTTTCCCTTAGCCCTACATAGCTATTTTTATTTTCCACAAAGAAAAGCCCATGGAAAGCAAACACCTTCTGCGTCGTTCCCCTTATGCAACGCTCTCTGGCACTGCTGAGCCAAATGATAAATAAAAGCTGATTTTTCATTTATTTTTTTTTATTATTATTCCTTTCCTTCTTTTTTATTCATGAACCATTTGCAATATGCCAGCGTGCAGCAGATGGCAACCCTCTATGAGGCAGAGGCAGGATGCAGCCTGGGCAGGTCTGCTGGGGACTGGGCAAGCGGCCGTTCTGATCGGCTCGCTTTGCTTTAAGGTGACTGCAGAGGGGGGGGAAAAAATAAAATCATCAAAATCTCTCTTTCCATCCGTTTGTTTAATGGAACTAAAGTATCATTTACAAGTATTCAGAGTAAGAAATGCCACAGAAGGCGATGGATTTTGTGTCAGCCTCCTGACTGGTGCCATACAGAAAGCCAGCCCGTGTCTGTCTGGATTTAGAGCGTAGAAGGAACCCAGATGCAAAGCACCAGAAGCAGGCAATGGGTAGCTGGGGCTCCGCTGGCTTCACGCCACGGTGATGGTCTTGTCTGCAGTGTTTTGCAAACAAAGGCATTTACAATAAAAAGGGCACGTGTATTAAAAAAAACCCAAACAACAAATGGTTTTTTGAGTAAGTTCTGCTGAGAGAAGGCAGAAAGGCTGAAACTGGGACAGCACCAGCCTTGACCTCAACAGACTTCCAGTTTTAAAATAACCTCTGTTTAAAAAACACCCCAAACCCTAACAGACCAACGCATAAGGCTTTCCACACGCCCCTAACTGGGGAGGACTGGATTAAGCAGCCCCCTTGGCACCCTTCCCCACGGTCTTACCTGGGTGGAGGAGGGCACCTCTCCTTTTAGCACGGTTTCTGGTGACATTTCACCAGAAGAGCAGATCTCGTGGGGGCTCTGAGTGGCAAGGTGTGATGAAGGCAGCGGGGGGGATGGTGCTTCCACTTTGCCATCACATTCGCCCCTTGAACGATTCGAGTTGGTGCCAGGCCCTGGGGAACACAGGAAACGAATCTCACCCACGTGAACCGGCACCAGCTGGTGCTTTTCAAAGGGGCCTCGCAAGGGCAGCGCACGGGCGCTGGCGGCTGATCTTCTGTCACCGGCAGGGGACGCGGCAGGCTGCTGAGGCCAGG
>VWZY01012686.1:46481-56982 GCA_013399075.1 Chloroceryle aenea | reverse complement strand
AAAACCAGCCCCCCCACCCAAAACGTGATGAGGGAGTGGAGCTCTATCGGGTGGCACCGTCACTAAAGAGTCCGTCGGGAGAACGCGGCGCAGAGCAAAGGATCCACTTCGGAAAGACACCTCTTGGAAAGCACCGTTTGGAACACAGGCATTTCAACCTCTAAGTAACGCACGCGCGGGCTCGGTTCTACTCCTTACTCCCTTCAGAGTTTATGTCAAAGCTTCAGATCTCAAGATGTGAGCGGGGTGTTTTATTCAGTACAGTTCTGTCAGCCCTTGATCTCAAAGTGCTTTACAAAAGACGGGGGAAGCGTATTCCCTTCATTCCGCAGACAGCAAGTGTGGAAGTGCAAATATTGGTACAAACCCATTCAACACCTGACCCCCGTTACATCCCCAAAACCCAGTGAAGGCCAAACGCAGCCCAAGGTGCCCTCTTGCCACCGCTGTGGCAACAGCCCAATGGTAATGACAGTCCAGAAACAGCCCCATAGCCACTGACAGTTGATGTCCAAACACAGACTGACATTAAGACCAGAGCATGTTACAAATCATTGAAGAACTTCAACAACCCCCTCGACTGAGTATCGGAACGACATCGAGAGCAGGTGGTGAGTTTTCAGCAGGCAAAATCAGAAGAGATAAGGCAGAAAGGTAAACAAGTTTGTATTTAAAGCACTCTGTGCCCGAAAGGCTGTTTTATTTCGAACACAAGAGTCCAACTGAAACCTTTAGGGATATAAACCCCACACTTGAATGCAGCTACAAGTAGTAAGTCCAAAGTTTGTACTCTGTCCGAATACAATAGAGGGTGATCTGGGTGACAACAAAGCCTTTGAGTGAAACCACACCAAGGGTTCTAAACGTGAACAATCCCAAACCCAACGTTTTCTCAGCTATCAAAGGAACTCTGCTCCTGTGCCACAGGCTGGGTGTTTGATTTACCTTCCCCTGCTTTGATTGCAGGTGGGCAAATCTTTCACAGCCTGTTTGAGGGTGATGGCAACAGTCTGAGTTTTCACCCTGGCAGTGCTCATCCATTGCTGGTGTAATTCAAAGGCGGGACAAGAAAAGGCTAAAACCCCTGTAAGTTCAAGACAGGAACAAGCTGGGAAGAAAGTGAATTCATCAGTATTTCCCATGAGGAACTGTCACCAGGAGCCCAGCTCTCCAGGGCTGTATCAGAACTCCTGCTCGACAGCCACACGCTGCACTCCCCCCCAACACCCCAACCTGACCCAGCCTGCCCCGTTCGCACTGAAGCTACGCAGCGTGGCCACGGACAACTTGGAGGCATCTCCAGGTTGCTCTTCTCGAACCAAGTGGGATCTCAGCACAGAGCAGGGACGAGCCAGGGCCTGATTGTTTTTGAACCAGCACCTCTGCAGTTCCGTGGGCTCCTCGGACACGATGCACCACGGAGAGCAACAGTTAAGGCTACGGAATGAGCAGTGAACCAGAGTAAGGAGAGACAATAAACTCCATCATCCAACGTGAGCCACCAAGGTGTACAACACAACCACGTACAAAGATGGTTTTTAAAGCAGTAATTAATATTTATTTGGTTATGACAGCTGCGAGGAACACAAGAAGAGAAATCCACACAAATGACCCAGACTTTGTACATGAGAACGCAGACAGCACCTGAAGTTACATTTTGCCCCACTCTGACTAGGACTCAGAAACCTTTTTCCCTTCTAAATCGGTAGCAAAGTGAATTTTCACCGAGAGGATTTGAACTGCTGAACCAGAAACCAAAAGCTCCCCCCTTCAGCGAGCTTTGCGTGCGGAAGGTGCCGCGCTGGTTTAGCAGCACTTATAGCAAAATAGGATTCTCTGATGGCTGCCCAGTAAACTATGGTGGGAAAGAGAAAGACAAAGGTTATTTTATCTCGTTTTAAATTGCATCCATTCTCCCCTAAAGTTTCGTTGACCGTGTGTAAAAATTCCATGCCAAACTGAATACTTTTAACTGTCTCTTGGGACAGTTGACCACTGTGTAAAATGTGTTCCTTCAGCGTCCAGGGCAAGTATAAATGATCAGCTCCAACGAACCACCGACTAAAAATAACGTATTAGCTGGTTCTGCCCCAAAGAAAAGGGCTCTGTGTGCCATGTAATCGCTTGGCCAGCGAGCTTCGTAGGAATTGCTTCTATAAACAGTTTCAGCTGCAACAGGGTAAACAGGAAAAGCCAAACTTAGACCTATAAAGAAGCATGCAATCTACTGCTCTGGAAATGTGGAAGAGTTGTCCTTTGGGGGAGTCAGCCACCCTCAGATCTGAAAAGTTCTCTTATTTGTAATATATGAGAAAACAAGGATGTAAACTGACTTATTTTCTAATGAACATTAACGGTCTCATCCTCTTCATTATCCTTGGCAAAACAGTCAGCTAAAGCCTTTGAGAGTTCTGTGGCTGTGGTGTAACCGTAGGGAACAATGCTACCAAAGTTCAACATTGCCCATGAAAGAGACAGACGTTGTTAACCCTGGAGCTCAGTAGCTCAGCACTGCCGAGGGTGGAAACCAGCAGAGAATAATCTGTTTTTACAGGGGAACCGTGCAAGGGAGGAAAACCAACCCCTTCTGACCTCTTATCCAAAAGACCCCGCGCAGCGCCGCGCAGGGTCCTGAACCAACAGCTCCCAACACGGCCTCGCTGGTGAGTGACTGACATGTCACTGGTTTTTCCTTTGGGTTTCTGACAGGCACGTGAACGATGTCAGTCTTGAGCACACCCCTGAATGGCATCAGTTCTCAGAGCCCTTCAGTTGCAGGTTATCTGGCAACCATGGGATGCAAATGGCAAGAGACTGAATTTTTCCCTTCTGATTGGAGTTTGAGCTGGTTAACCTCAAAAATGCTGGACTGATGGTTGACTACATCACAGTGATACAACAGCCCCCCGGCCCCCGCTTCATTTTCCATCAGCTGACCCTTAAATCATTTCATTCCTCACACGGTCATTGCAATCGGCAGTGAATTGGGATAAAAAGAACACAAAAAAAACAACAGGAAAAAAAAGAACAAAAACCTTGGGGTATTCTCTGTTAACTTTTACAGCATTACAGACGCTGCGGAAGAAAAAAATAAATGAAAACCTGTCACGTCTGCAGTAACTTGGGGAGTATTTTCCCCTGTCAGAAATGGCTCCCAGAATTTTAAACGTGTATATTTACTCTTTGGATCTGCCCACCTCCATTAAGCTTTTTTCTCCTCCAGAAAAGAAAAATAAACGTGCACACTGCTCCTTGAGTCAGCTGCGTACTGCAGGGCTTCGGAAGAGAACAGAGACAATCCTGTGATAGCAGTCAGGCAGCTTAAGAAAACACTTCCTATTTTTTAAACTCGAGAGAGATCAATCACTTAAAGTTCTTGAAATTAGTGCTCTTCCTCTTTAAATCAGACAGATGAAAACTGTGCTGGTTGTGGGGTTTAAAAGATATATATATTAAAAAAAAAAAGAAAATCTTTTCCCCCCACCTATTTTTTTTAATTTATTTAATATAACCCAGGACTTAAAATGACTCAACATCCTCAAATTGTGTTTGAAGAAAAATGTGAAAAACACCTACAAAGCCAGCAGCGACCTCGCCTCTGCTTTTAGATCTCACAAATCTTCTTACACTTGCTTCACCGTGGTTTTATACCCTGAAGATGCTCATTAAACTTGATGCCCTATTGTATTCAGTAACGACCACTTAAAAGCCAGCGAGTCTTGCATCAGAACATCTTTTTCAAGGGATTAGAATGAATCAATACCTGTGAATCTGAATAAGATGAAGGAAAAATATGTCCCTTAAGTCTCTGCTTCTGCAGAAGCCCCCTTGCAGGCCACAGCCACATCCAGTACCTGCTGGTGTGAGAGCTCCAGTCATCCTTCTCTCTTGGGCAGCTCACTCAGTTCCGGCCAAATGAGATCGCTGAAGCTCAGAGCAATGAAATTCAGGTTATAGGGAGAGGGCTGGAAAACAGGGACCACAAACACAGGCTGGAAGGACCTCCACCCCTCAGGAGCTCTCATTTACCCCCTGTCCTGACGTGCCAAGCTTTAGTTGAAAGCCAGCTGGTCTCCTGCCTACACCGTGCCTGCTCCCGAACGCCGCTTCTCAGCGGGTTACGCACTCCCCAACTCCCAGCCCCGATTTACCACTGCCTTACACTCGGCTGTCTGGAAGCCAAGCAGTCCTTCAGCTCTCCACTGAAATCTCCAGCCCTCCGAGCACGAGAAGGATGATGGATAGAGGGTGGCCCCGTCACTACTCCAGTTTATCATCAGCTGATGAAACCGCTGCTCTCCCCCGGCAGGAGACTCCGGTGGGAAGGCGCAGCCCATCAATCGCTCCCGCCCGTGCTGAGAGCAGCCTCCTCCCTGACACCAGCCCCAGCGCCCAGCTCCTGCTGCTACCTCCCTGCCACGCAGGGATTTGCTGCCCAGGGGCCTGGTTTCTGCCACCTCAACCATTCCAGGAGCCAGCTCCCGGGGGAGAAGCCGGGACACTGCGTTGGTGCTTCCCTCCGAGCATCCAAGCTGCAGAGTAAGGTACAAAATATTTTTTCTCTCTTAAGTTTAAGGTTTTTTTTGTTTGTTTTTTAAAGTAATTCTACTGTTTAAACATGAGAAGCAAAAAGAGGTACTGAGACTGACATCAGGCAGCGACATCCCTTTATCATACAACACAAGTGACCACGAGAAGTTGTCCATCTGTTGCCAGTGAGGAAAGCAAAGCTAAACCAAAGTAACAGGTACCACAAGTGAATGTTTCACTCCATTCAGCTGGTCAACTTAGGTAGTATAGACTAAAAGAAGCCTTTTCTGCTGGGAACTAAGACATGGTTCTCAGAAAGCTCGCTCTATTTTATGCCACAGATGATATCTCCATCTTCTGCAAGAGTTATTAAAATACATTAATACTCTTTCTTTCTTTGTGCATGAGAGAACTGAACTATTTTTACAGCTGCAAGGAAGGAAACACAAAAGTAGGCTGAAAAGTAAGCTGTCTGCATCCAACAGCACACATCACCAGGAGAAAAACATTCCTGTTCCGTGCAAGTGTCACAAAACAATCAATAGGTGCTGGTTACTGACAGAGAGGTCTGCAAGTGAGCAGCAAGAGGTAAAGATCACACCATCGACAAAAATCCCAACTGCTTCTACAGGCAGCAGCAACGCTCGAGCATTTCAACATCAGCCCGTTTGGGATTCAAAGACCTTTGGAGCTGCTTCTTTCATCGTAAGGACTCAAAGAGGGGGTTTTACCACAGGGACACAAGGTCTTTTTTCACCGTAAGGACTCCAGTGTTTGGTATTTTGTCTGCAAGTACCATTTTGCAAGCCCAAGAAACTGCAATTTCAGGATGAGCACTACACACACACTAACACACCTCCTTCCACGGCGTCAGCAGTTGATGTTAACAGTTAGATCAATACCAGACAGAGCCTTCCAAATTTGATGGCAAGTGGGATTAAGCAGGATTTAAAACTGGATATAAACACATCAATAGGAACAAACAAGACAGCGACCTGCATTTTCCTCTCACTTAAAAGTGTCAGCAAACCCCCAGAAAAATAGAAAAACACAAACTTACGGGAGAGAGAATGGGTGCCTTTGGGTAAGTACTCAAACAGCAGAGAACTATCCTCTCCCAGCATGTCGGCTTTCAGAGACAGCAAACTGTTCTTACTCATGAGAGCCGCGCGCAGGTTGGCGACGGTGGCAGCCTGGAGCGCGTCCTCCTTCTCCGGGGTGAGAGGCTGGGAGATGTAGGTGCCCTCCCCGCCCAGCAGGGCCTCCTCCACCTGCACGTAGGGGTCTGGACGCTCTGCTCTGCTGTCAGAGCTGCTGGGCTCTGTCACTGTCACGTCAGCACCTGCGGGATGAAGGATGTGGTCAGAGACAGAGGAACTTGGGAGACAGGGTGCGCTGACCACGCGTGGCCGGCCAACTGTGGGTCCAAGCAACAGAGGACTGGGAACTGACCACCNGCAGATGGCCCTGCTCCCTGCAGGGGGTGGGTGAGATGACCTCGGAAGGTCCCTCCCCACCCAAACCCACTGACAATTCTATGATTCTGGCCTTGCTGTCACTTTTCACATGGCAGTGTTGTTCCTCACACCCTCCCTTTCAGAAGCCCAGCAATGCAGCTGGCTGTTCAGAGGCTCAGCAGAACCCCAGCCCAGGTCTGCAGGGTTCTGCTCTCGCAGCCTGTGAGCATCTGCCCCACCAGCCTGTCTCACCTTCAGCACCACCCCCTGCGACTGGAGGATGGAGGGAGAGAGATGGGTAAAACAACAACTACACCAAAGGTTTTATCCGAGATAACATTTCAAGATATTCTGCTAATACCAAAATCACATTCAAACAATTTAATTTCTGGTTTGTCCCATAATTTTAATCCAGCAGTCCCAGTTTTCATTTCTATATTTCTTCCCCATGCTGAAGGTTTTGAAGAACCCAGTAATAAACAGCCTGTAAGAGTGGACTGCTAATTAGTCTAAATCCCTCGGGGTCACTTATCTGAAAACTACACAGGAACCAGCAGCTCCCAGCAGCTATGGCAGGGCTGGGTTTACACCAAAGCGATGCAGTTAAACCCCAAAGATGCAGATGAGCCACTTGACAATAGGCAGCCACAGAGAAGCTGTAGCAAAGTGTCACAGACTATTAACCAAAACATCATTAGCGAGCCCAAACAAAACTCAAAAAGCTAAGTTAATCTGTCCCTGGGAAAATACGGCTGGTTTTTGTCTTTTTGGGGAGGTCTAGTTGAAGATTCTGTCTTGTTTGAACCTGGACTCTTGTACTGCCTTCAGTAACTTATGTAGGTTGATGCAGAGGAGAGCGACTCTCTCTCTTCTCTCATACTCCTCTCCAATTTTGTTTTATTTTGTTTTGAGTGAAGATTAATCTACAAAAAGGGCTGTTACCCCACCACATCAAATTACCAACTGCAGAGCCACAGCAGCAGAACACAGCAGAGACACTCAAAACCCAACCGAGTGCCGGGCAAAGGGGGTGAAAGCTTCCCACAAACCAACACCTCTGCAGCATTTGCACTAAAGATGTAGAAGGAAAAACTCCAGACTGAGAGAGGAGGGTTTGCTAACAAGACATCAGATGGAAAAAGCAGCACTTTTCCAGATTCTTTTGTGGATTTTATTGCCACCTAGTTCAAAACACGTCCAAAGCTCCTAACACAAGAGGCAGCGACTCCCGTTGGGGGCAGCGGTGTGATGTGTACGGCACGAACCCTCGGCTGCTCCCATGAGTTCCTGTCACACTCCTCAGGGTGAGGAACTGGGTGCTGTCCCAGCGTGCCACAGCCAGGAAGGTTTCAGCAGAGCCCACGAGGAGGGCAGAGGAAGAGTGTGACACACCAGAACTCGGTGTCAAAGCAGGGCACGGCAGCACTCTGCAGAGACTCGGTAAAAAACCCCAGTGAGGACAGGTGCTGGGCCCAGCTCCTGCAGCCTGGTAAATGCTGAAGGGAAACTGGTGTTTTTATCTCTGTAAAACAGAGAAAGGTGTCCAGCCCACAGAGCTGGCGTCAGTCAGTGGATTTCCCATCCTGGGGCACATCGGATCCCTTCACACATTCGGATGCACTAAGCTGCACTGCCAGCATCTCCGACTGATGAGTTTTTCTGCCTCTTTTAAAAACCTAAAAGCTTCAAAGCAAACAATGAGGAAAACCCCCACCATTAGCAGAGTGCTCTGGCAGCCCCGGGACGTTGGAAATACCCAAGGCTGGGGGCTACAAACGCAGCAGCAGCAGCTACAGGAACTAGCAGAGATGCTCTTTCTGTTTAAAACAAACCATTATCCCTCCCCCACCTACGATTTGCTTGTATAATCTCACAGAATCAGTTTGATTTCATCTTAAGCTGGCCGAAGAATTCAACTGCATTCAATTTTCACATGTTTTTATCTCTGTAAATTAGCAGTGAGCAGTTCAGAGGTACACACATCTTTCTAGCCGACTGAAAGTCTGTTTTAAAAACAAACGAGGACAGTTTAAACACCAGCAGCTGCTACAGAAGGTGGTGAAGGAAGTAAATCGTAGCCCACTAAACTGGTACCATAACAGAGGGCTTTCTCAAACCAAAGCTGCTCCTCTGCCCCTCGCCGCCCACGGCAGCGAAGAACCGGGGCCAGAAAGGGGCTGTGTGTCGCCAGCTAAGGGGGCAGGCAGTAAATCACCTCCTGCTTCCTCCAGTCCTTCTTCAGAGCCCGTTACAGATGCTGACTGACAGTTGCCAGAATCTGCTGCTGCCTGCTGCCCATCGCCGCCGACGGCCCAAACACAGGCGGATGAATTGTAACCGCAACAAGACGTTAAACGTTCCTCAAAAGCCAAGACCAGAGACAGACAGAGGAATGGAGGCTTTAGAGTCTCCAGTATTTATAGCTGATGTAACCTCATCAAATACACATTAAGGCCAAATAAATATCCACTTAGTCACGTAAGTACCAAAATACTCGCAGCACAGCAAAACCCCGCAGTGAAAGTTCCTCTTCGCGGCACCTCCAAACCCACTTCTTCATTTCTCTCCAGCACAGCTTCTTGTAAGAAGATTTCAGCCAGAGAATTACACGAATCAAAGCATCCCTCACTTCCCAGTAATCCAAACTGTTTACTCCAGCGCTCCAGCAGCACGTAAACCAAGCTTTGGTAACGGAGCTTCTGTTTTACGAGGACTCGAGGCGGCCGTCACGTGGCCGCCGAGCGCTCCGGCCACCAGCCAGCCCCTCCACAGCTCCTCTCGCACGGCTGGACCAGTCCCTGTGCCCCACGGCTCCCAGTCCTTGTGCCCCACGGCTNGTCCCCGTGCCCCACAGCTCCCAGTCCCCGTGCCCCACAGCTCCCAGTCCCCGCTGGCGGGAGAGCCCGCCCGGGGAGCGAGCTGAACACCGGATTAATGCCGCTCGAAAAAACCTGAGCTCATTAGACTCTTTAGCAAATAATTATTTTGCAGTTATTCAATTACACCAGCCTACTTTCTGAAACATAGAAGCTTTAGAAAAGCTTTAGTAGTTGGTTGGCTTGGATGTGTATTATTATTATTATTATTATTTTCAAATAAAACTCAGGGAATATTTTTTGCAGTTTTGGCAACAGTACTTCCACGCATCTCCAAGACTCCAAAGGCAACGTTGAGCTGGTGAAGTTCTTACCTACCCGGAAAGTCTGGTGTAAAAGGAATATTGGAAGCCTGACGACCTTATCCCAGACATCACACAGCCCAGGCTGAGCTCTTCCTTCCCAGCCGTGCCGAGCGGGCCGGCTCCTACAGCTCCACGAACAGCCCAACGCTGGCACCAGTACAGCCCCAAGGCCAGGGGGTGGCTGTTGCCCCAGCAGCTGCACCCAGGCAAACCAGAACGGCACCCTGAGCTGGCTCTGGGAGGGAAGTGCAGCCCCAGGAAGCTCGTTTGCTTTGCTGGGCTATGCAAAGCCCAAATCCGGATCAGGAATCCCGTTTGCAGCGGGCAAGCTGCTACTACTGTAAAAAGATTTTAAAATTAAATAAAAAATTACCCAAAAGTGGTATAAACTGAGCTCCTGGCACAAACCCGGGTGTGAAAAACCGAGCTGTACCAGTCCAGAAAACCCAGCAGTGCTACAGGGAGCTGCCAGCCCCTTGGGAAGGGCTGTGGCAGGAAGAAAGGGGATGGAACTTCCTAAATGTATCCGAACGGGACGTTAACGTGATAAACGGTTTTCTGAGATCTAGGAGAAAACTGACAGTAAGAGGCATTAAATAAACCCAGGCAAACAACCAAAGAGCTACACGTGCTGTCTCAGAACACCAAGAAAAAGCTCCTCTGTTCGAAATCAGGTTGAGAACATTCATTACTCCAATACACACACCAAACTTCTTGGGCTTCTCCTCCCTGCTCCAGTCATTTTTCCTCATTACAGTTTAAACTCGGCCGTTACCAAACCACCTCCTCAGCATCTGCTTCTCTCACACCATTTCTTTCTTATTCACATTGTGTTTTTACCTTCTCTGCAAACCCCAAAGAGGTGTTTTCTGTTGTTTCCCAGACTCCCAATGCTATTATTCTCTTTCATAATTTGCTTTTTTAATCATTTTTCCCCTCTTTCAACATTTATTCCCACTCTCTCATGTACATAGTGTAATTTCTTCTAGAAATCTGTGGCTGGAGGACTAGATCCACAAGAAGACAAAAAGGTGTGAATAAAAGCCATAGGAGATTACGTTTGCTCCTGGAAAATTCAAAGCAGGAACAAACTCCTCCCCATGAACTCAAGGCAATGTCTCTCCAGGTCGCTATTCCACGGTATCGCTCTTCTCATTCGAGTCTCCAGGCAAGAGGAGATCCAAGAAGCCTGTCACCTCTTCAAAGCCCCTTCCTGTGAGGCAGGAATGCGTCTCCCTTGGGCTCCCAACTCCATGGGATGATGAGGTGCCAAGCCCCTGCCCACCTCATCGGGGTGACCCAGCTGCTGGGGAGGGGGGGATGTCAGCCCCCA
>VWZY01012686.1:18512-45170 GCA_013399075.1 Chloroceryle aenea | reverse complement strand
TCCCCCCCTGCTCCAGCAGGGTTGCCCAGAATGGGGATCGCATTGTCCGGGTGGATTACAACCCCACCATCACTGAACTCAGCCCCAGTCCCTGGTTGCCAGCACTTTGCAGCCACTCGCCAAGTCTAGGGGTGACAGCAAGATCCCACAGCTATCTGGGGGATAAAGAAAAACTGGATAATCTTATAACCTCCTGTCGTTTGTAAAGCACAGTGGCCAGCCAGGAACAACCCAACCCCCAGGTAAATGACCACCCCCTCTCCCTCCCCGAGGCAGCCCTGAAGAGGGGCCGGTCGGTCACACCGCTCGCCTCCTTCATGCACTCAAGAGCATCAAAACCCCCGGCAAAGTTTCCAGGGGGGCAGGATGTTCTCTTCTTACACAAGCCAGGGTGGAGAGGTGCAGGGAAGGAAGGAAAGCTTTCAAGTACATCAGTCCTGCTGTCAGAAAGACAAGTGTCAAGGAAAGTACAGTCTGAAAAGAGCAGGGGCTGAAGTGGTGTCTTGAGAGGGCTCAGCAGGTGACGATGGGGTAGCTGTCCTGGCTCCTGACAGCAGTCAGTGACTCCAGTTTTAAGAATCACAGAATAAATTAGACTGGAGACTACTTCTAGAGTCAGATCCTGTTGCTGAGGGCCTCGTACAGCCAAGTTCTGAGTATCTGCAGGGAGAGAGATACCACAGCTTCTCCAGGCTCTTGTTCGGTCACCTGACCACTCTGTGAAGAGCTTCCTCCTTTTACCTCCCTTCCTGTAACTCCTGTCCGTTTCCTCTCCCCACACACAACGGAGAAAGCTCTGGCTCTGGACAAGCCCTCCACCCCCTTTCTCTCCTCCGAGGCTGAACAAACCCGTCTCAGCCTCTCCTCATCCACAACATCCTGATGGCCTCAGCTCGGCTTGCTCAAGCTTGTCAAGAGTCTTGTCCTGGAGATGCCCAAACTGGATCTTGCACTCCAAAGGTGGCCTGGCTGCCCTTGACCTCGGTAGGAATGCTCTTCCCAAGGCCAGCCTTCGGTGCTGCCAGGACACTCCTGGGCTTGCTGCTCGGCTGCCAACCCACACTGGTTCCTGGGGCTCTTCTGCCCCACATGCAGGACTTCCCACTTGTCTCTGCTGAATTCATGCCATGTCTGGCAGCCCCATGTCCAGCACCCCCTTCCTCCCAGCACCCCCTTCCTCCCAGCCTGCTCTCAGCCACCAGCTTGCTGAGGGGTCAGCTCCAGCCCCCCTCCCAAGATGTTAGTAACAAACCAAGCATCCCAGGAAGCTACCTGGGAGGGATGGGGGCACCACGCTTTTGGGGGTGCTGTTCAGGGTCTCCTGCACACACAGCAGGGTCACTTCAGGGCGGTGGCAAAGGGGATGGATTTTTTTGCTTACAAGAGGACAGGCAGAAAGGGCAGAGGGGGCTGAGGGAAGAAGTCCCAGCATCAGCAACTTCTCCCCGCCCAGTGCTCATTCCTGCATCCTCCCCTGCTACTCCCTCACTTGTGCCAAGACAACGTGCATAGTTGTGAGGTGAACTTGAGACAGGAACTAATACGTTAAAAATAAATCAGTTTATTAAAAAAAAGATATTTTTAACCCCATCTCAGTTCCCCACTCCAGTTCACTACACGCTTGCATGGACACTTGCACCGGAACAACTGCAGCAGAGCGTAGGGGTGCAGTTAAGTGCCAAGGGAAGTGGGAGCCACTTAAACTCAGTTTTTCTTTCAAGGACACTGCCAACTGATGACCTGAGCTGAACTCTTCTAGAAGAAACTTAAGTGAAATCAAAGACTCTGTTTTCTGAGGTGCTGGGTGTCTACACAGGCCTGCCTGACAGTAGATTTCATCTGAAAGTTGAGGGATGAGGTTTCTTGTGTAAGCTGAGAAAGATTTGGCTTGATCTACTTCTGTGCAAAAGACATAATTAATTTTTAAACTCACAGGGACACTAAAAAGAAAGAAATAAAAGAGTTTCATTTTCTAGGGTTTTTCTTGGGAATAGAAGGGAAAAAAAAAAGCACACAGGCTGGTAGAAAAAAAAAGACAAGTCTTTTACCAGCTGCTAAAAATATCCCTGAAGTTTGTGTTTCAGATTGTAAGAGAAATCCTTCCAAAGCACTTCACGAGGCACTATCTGTCAAGCAGAGCCCAGCACTCCCCACGGTCACAGGCAGGGCGAGGCGATGCCCCGAGCTGCACTGCTTTTGATTAGCACTGTTTCACCACCACAGCAGTGCATGTGGCTGTGAGAAATGGGCACAGCATTCAAAGCAAGCTCCAATTTCCTAACTCAGGAAACCATCAGGCAAACACAGCTATTTAACCACAACATATATGATCATTAAAAACTGCCTTTACCTCAAAAGTGAATCCTTACGGACCCAAACCCCGTCGTCTCCCCCAGGCTGAGCTCTCCCACCTCTCTTCTTCCAGGTTTGAGTCCTGCTGCAGCTTCCCAACCGTCATTCAGAGCAGGCTGACCTGGGACACTGCTGGGATTTGTGCTGCTGAGAAATATGCTGAGTGAAACTGCAGCTTTCCAGAGCTGTTACTGCTTCTGGAGGGCTGGGGGGGACTGTGCCAACTGAAAGGCAGCGTTCACCATCTAGGCTTGAGTATCATTTTCAAGCCAACAGTCCTAGGATGCTCCCCACCAGAACACTCTCCTCAATACCCCTACAATAGTATTTTAGAAATAAACCAGGCTTGCTCTACCCCAAGACAACCTGGGTTGATATTGCTAGGTCTGCAGGGGTATTCTGAAAGCACAAGTGTATCTCCAACTGCTTTCCTCCAAACAAATATCAACTGCAAAATTCCCTCTGCCTACAGGTATCTGCAAAAAAATTCATGTGGTGATTTTTTATCCTTTTCCTACAATAATTATGTTTTCTAGCACTGAATTCTCAACTGTTTTTCCAAGGTCTGTGTCAGTCAAAGGAGCTCTGGCCCCAGACACAGCCGCTTGTTGCTGCTCTCCCCCAACCTGCCAGTGACCTCAGCTCCACTGGCTGTAGGGCTACCGAGTAAACCTGCTCAAGGAACTGATCTTCCCCAAAAGGAGAGACAATAAAACACCTAAATCCAAAGGAGAGACAAACACTTTCACTGGAGGAGTTGTTGTGAAGCTACTCTGAACTGGAAAAGTGAAGTGGTCCTTGCAGGGGCAGGAGTGACCGAGCAGGGCGGGAAATCTTCAGCCACACTCCTGTTTCCCGGGAACACGCTGAGGACTGCCCAGTATCCGCAAAGTATTCGGGTTGTCTGTAACCTCTACCTCTTCTTCCGAGGCTCCTGCCTCAGGCAGCAGAGGTACTGCCACCATCCTCTGCTGCTCCTCGGCCGGGCCAGCCTCTCGCTGCCTGTCTGCACCCAAACGTGAGGGGACAGAAACACGACGTTCACATAGCACATTAAATAGGAACCCGCAGCTCAGGATGTGACAGGATGCTGAGTTACAGCCTTTGCAAATCCTTACCACGGCCGTTTACCTTTTGAAAGCTTGTAAGCAAAGGAATGAATTCCCAGGGGGTTTTAATGCAAGCGCTGCACGTCAGATGGGAAAGTGAAAGTCCCAAACTGCAAAGCAGGATGAGAAATTTTTAGGTTAAAATTCTAAAACCTTGTTGATTTCTGACTTGGAATTTCAAAAAGGGTAAAAAAAAAAAAATTGCTTGTTTATTTTTGGAAAGGTTGAGCTGTCTGTAAAGGTGAGCCCAGGGTAACCTTGGCATGAGGAGCAAACACAAGAGCGAGCGAGGCGCTGGGGAGAGGGAAGTGCAGCTGACCTCGAGTGAAAGCAGATTAGCAGAATTGGGGCTGTCACTGTAGGGAGGAGGAAGAAGAGGAAGAGGAGGAGGAGGGCTCTGGAGCCTGGGGAAAATGGAATGCAGGGTGGGGAAAGGAAACAGACACTGGGCTTTGAGCTAAAGCTGGTTTAGGGTGGAACCATCTTAAAGCCAGGGTGTAGCCAGGGAATAAGTGTCTGGGTTTCAAGCGATGATTTTAGTTTCCAAACTTGAAAATAACCTGACCTAACCCTTTAGAACAGAACCTCCAAAGAGTTATTCCTGCAAAATAAGACATCCTATTAATTTCATTAGCCTGCGGTGATGCCGAGAACCTGACCTGAGCACAGAACACTCTGCAGTGTTTCTGCAAAACTCAGCCCACGGACACAGAGGTCAGAGGGGCCTGGGTTGGTTTTGTTGGGTTTTGTGTTTTGCTGCAGCCAGCTCCATACGGTGACCTGGGTACCTCGTGGGCACCAACAGAGCCCCAAAGAGGGTCCAGAAACCTGGGCAGCTCCGTGTGCCAGAGGAATGCAGAACTCGGGCTAAGCTGATTTCAGAGCTCAGAAAGAATTCTGGGGGTGGCATCAGAGCAGGAACCTGTAACCCCTCCAGGCCTGGCTGCAAAAGAAGGCCTGGCATCACCAGCTACCACAGTTTAGGACCTCCAAATATTTGCCCCAATAAAACCAGCATTAAACCCCCTCCATTGTAGCAAAGAAGGATTTAATACCTTGCACCACAACTACAACTTCATGAAAAGGAGGTGGAAAAATGCTGTCATCAACCCAATTTGCCAAGCAGTGGGTGATTTGTAACTTGCTAGTACCAGCCCTCAAAAATACTCCACCACCTTTCCAATGAGCTGAGCATTTTGATCCAAAACATCCACCCTGCTTAAAAAGTGGTCTTTGCAAACCTGAGCATAAAAGAGTGATCTAAACAATGAACTAACAGTAGGAAACTATTAACTTTGGAGCCAGTGTTGTTTTAGGAGAGCAGATATTAATCTGACAACTGGAACTGTAGCCAGCCCGGTGTTCATTCCTGGCTGTAACAAATACTGAAACACCTGCCTTGAGCATTTACACTGCAACTGGGACTCGGGCCGTGGCAGGCGGATTGGTGACTCCAGCTCTTCCAAGCAGAATCCAGTTAAAGGAAGAGTAAATAAATGTCTGTGTTGTGCTGCAGGGGTTTTTTTGACTCAGCACAACTCCCTGCAGCAGGCGCCGGAATCAGCTCGTGACACTGGCAAATAATGAAGCTGAACATCTCTCCACGAGGGAGGGAGCTCTTGATGGGACAGTGTCAAAGGAACTTGGAAGTCTGCAGAGTCAGATGGATGCAAAGTGCTGTCCATCCTTCCCATGAAGGTCACTACTCGGGGCTCTGCAGAGCCCTGAGGTTCTCCTTACAGAAGGCAATGATTTCAATACACGGCACCAAAGGAAGGCAAGAAGTTCCCAAACTGCAGTGTCTTTTCAAATGTTCTGTTTTGAAAATAATTAGCTTCATTTCACAGTCAATTGGCACCGAAAAATTCACTCGCAGCTTTAGGGTGCCAACACTCAGAAGATGTGTGGGAGTATTTCCTTAGAAATAAATTCCTGAATCAGAACTACTACTATGCTTCAGCTAACACATTAATAAAGCCATTAATAAACTCTTCAAAAGACATCCTCCAAGCATCAGAGTTTTCCATGATCTGGAGAGGCAAAGCCAACACCATTCTGCAGCTCTTCCAGTGAGGATAACTGTCCTCCTCGGGGAGAGCCTTCTCAACACCACCTGAGCCCTGCAGCCCCTGCACTCCGGAGGGGTAATCCTGCAAGGACTTCATCCAGCCATGGTACAGGAGCAGGAACCTCTGGAAAATAAAGATGCTCAAGGTACGAGGCTACTTCTGAATTTCCTGAGTATCTCTGGTGTGAAGACTAAGAACTAGCAACGGGATTCTTTAGGAAGCCTACAAAAGTTAAGGAGAAAAAAGGTTAAAATAAAAGGCAGACCTGTTATTTTGGCAAGGCTGTGGAGGAAATTCTTCTTGGCTCAGTTGTGGAGAGTTATTATTTAGAAAAGCCCATCCTTCAGTTTACTTTGGAGAACTGCTGTTCCAAGTTAATGTGGCCTGGGGAGGAAAACATCTATCCGAATGTTTCATCCACGGCATGACAGACTGACATCCTGAACGACCCAAACAGGATGAGAAAGGAAAAACCTGATGTGTTTTATGCTAAACAGAGAATCCAAATTAATACATCGAAACCTGCAAGGAAGGATGGTCCTCGTCAGGCTTTGTGCTTGACTGACACCACCCTGTAGAAACCAAGAGCTTAATCACATTCTCAATCCAGCATCTCCACTTAGTTTGGATTCTTCTGCACATCCTATTTGACCATTGTTTCTTGGGGGAGAAGAAATCCTCTGCGTGGCAGAGGTCGAGAATCCCTTGCTTCAGTGGCTCTTTCCAGGATGTTAGATTGCCATTAATAAGATTACTCCAGCCACTCCTTTTTATTTTAATCTGTAGAGCGATCAAATTCAGAGCCTCTCCACAGCATTCCACACCCCCCCCAATCTGGAAATGAATCAGCAGATTCAGGAGGGATTTTCTTGTCCCTTCAATTACAAAAATCTGTGTCTTTTTCAGACCCCAGTGCATCGTATTTAGGCACAGTCTGCTCACACTGGGACACTTTCACCCTCCCTGCCTGGACTGATAAGAGTATCTGGTTCCCACTGAAAGCAGCAGCACTACCAAGTGTAACTGAGCTGGTGGTAGCTTCAGAAGTAAAGCTGCAGTGAAAACCAGAAGTTTCTTTACAACACAATATAAATTAAGTCATCCTGTATAGCACAGGAGTATATTTTATAGCCTATTTTTTATCTGTGAAGTATAGTGCCCCAAAACCCAGGGAACTGAAAGGGTGAGGCAATGGCTACTTGCAGCCAAACGGCTGCGTGCACTTTGCTGCTTCACAATGAACAATTTCATGAGGAAGATGCTAAAACTGAACTTTCAGGATGGACCCTCTCTCCTGACTCAGCTTTGGCACTGCCAGAAGGGCTGTGTTAGTCCTCTGGTGTGGCCACATTACCCAAACAAAGTGAAGGCTTCCAGACTGAACAAGCAATAGACCCGAAAAGTGAATAAAGCTCAAAGAACAAGAGTTTCCTCTTAGCTACCTAGGAAAGAACATTCAAACCCATTTCCTCATCAAATGAGCACCTTTTCATCTCAGCCACGAACAATACAGAGACACTTCTAAATAAATTAAAAAGAGCCCTATGAAGTCTGTGTTAAAGAATGAAGCCTGGCACTACTAAACCAAAGACAACCTCAAGCTGGAATTTAAACACCCCCTAAACACTCATTGCTTGGTGCAGACACTTGCCATTATCTGTTTTCACACAAGAAAATCATCTTTGCTTCACGCATAGGACCAAAGTTTGCAACACCCTCCATCTGCTGGAGGTGGAAAATACCAAGGTGAGACCAGAAGACCCTACTGCTTGTGATGGGCAGCTCCCTGGGGGGGCCAGGATGCTTTATTTCATCCTAAAGAAAAGCAACCTCACCTGAATAACCAACTCTGACTTCACCAAAGCCACCCAAGCAGCTTGCTGATGAGATGGCCAAGTGTTAACTGGAACTGAACGTGCACAGATCTCAACTCCTACCACAAAAAACCCCAATCTCCCAAAAGACAAGGAAATCTTTAACACACGCAGGGCTCCTCCTGCTTAGGAGAAGCAGGCAGAGACACTCCCTGCCCTTGAAGCCTACACACCCAGCCCACAGGCTCAGGGCCCACCGCAGAGGAACGTCCCTTTTCAGCTGAGCAGAAAGGAGAATTTCATCCCTGCTCCCCTCTCCGCTCGTTTCAGATGCGGAGATGTGCTGCTGCTCAGTGTTTGTACCAGCTCTAGGGGAATATTGAGGCTGCTCCCTCAACCACCACCATGCAGCTTCCCCTTCCCATCGGCAGAAGCACCTCTTCTGTTGGTGAGCGCACTGAAGATGGGATGTGGAAGAAATCATTGGATGGTGCCTGTGGATGTGCTGGCTCAGCACTGCGCCGAGTCAACACCCGAAGCCACCTCCCTCCCATCTGCAAACAGCTGGAAAAAGGCCACTTATTAATTCCTTAACAATTAGGGATTAAATAAATCTAAACTTCACTCATCTTCCAGTAAAACCACCGCTCACATTCCGCCCAGTTTCCAGGGAAGTCAGTTGATCCATCACCATTTTCCTGGGATGGTGAGAGCCACAGTTCCATTTCTCCAGCTGCTCCTGCGTGGCTGCTTCGCTCCCCATCCCTGTCCAAACCCCGTGCACCCCACAACAGCACAAGGGACTGAGCTGTTCCTACGGGAGGCCGGGAAAGTGAAAAACACCCGCGTGTGGCCGGCGTAGCCAAACCATCCCCAAATGTATCCGTTTGAACAACAGGTTCCTCACAAATCACCATTTCTCTTCAGTCATCTCCCATTTTTCTTCTAACTGATGTTGTTTAGATTTTATCACCAGCCAATTAGAATAATTACACGCCAGCTTGCTGCAGCAGATAGCTGTAAAACAATAAATCTCAAGACATTTGTGGGGAGTTACCCGTTCAGTGAAAACTGCATTTAAACTTCAGTGTGTAAGCAACTTCAACATCCTTTTTCAGCCCACAAAGACTCTGCAGACTTTCAGCAGCGTTTACATTGCTGTTTTCAGCTGCCTGTGGCAACACAGGGTATACAATCTCACACCCCCTTCCCCTGGCTGACTTGGATCCTGGTGTGCAACGAAACCCAGGCGAACTCACAGCACAGAGCTCTTGGAGTCAGCCTGAGGGAGTTTCACACCGCGCTCCCTTAAAGTCCTTCGGGAAAAAACCACCCCAACTCCTCCATCAGCAGGATTCCTGCAGGGATCTACTAATTGCTAGTGATTAATGAATCAAACAGTAGGGTTATTTGGAGATAGAACAGTAACTACTGAAGATTCAGAAGTGGAGGGAACGTTTTTCTCCTTGGCTCTACGCTTCAGAAGCAGCCCCTCACCTCAGACTACAATTAGTCACACATCAAAATACACTGCGAGCCTTCGAAGTACCTCAAAAACCCCACATTATTCTTCAGAGTTACCAAGCACTTCTCCAGCAGCAAGCCATGGTGATTTTCTTACCCATGAGAAAGCGACACCTGAGTATCAGGAAGTGCTGCAGATCGTATCGTTAAGACTAAATTACATCTGTGTGTGGTGTAATTACATCATCAATCTACCGGGCAAGGAAAATTCTTCAACCTTGACATCAGTTTGCACACCTGCTAAGATAAATTCCAACCTTTTCTCCCATTAATCCCAACAATTATAACGGTGTTTTGGGGGTGACTGAGGCCGTTCTATGTTCAAGGCCAGAACCAAACTGCCAGCTTCTTATGCAGGAGAACCAGCCTGTGACACTCAGGGTCTGAAGCGTACAGCGCTCGGTTCTTCCGAGCTGCTGGCGACGCCAGTTTGCTACGTGGCAAGCTGACATATTTCAGAGCCTAAGACCACACTGTCAGTAGATCTCATTAGCTCAACGCTTTTCATTCCAGCCACAAGAGTCAGGAGAATGACTTACTTGGGTCTCGACTGCTGTAGGGCCATCCCGAGGCAGGTAAAAAAGACGGCATCGGAGAACTCGCCCTGCTGTCATCCTCCACTTGCTGCGTAATATGCCGCACAGTTTCTTTGTTTTTCCTGTTCTTCCTGCGGCCGGTGGGCTGCCAGCCATCCCCCACTCCCTGCTCCGAGAACGCCGTCTGTATTGCACTATCCTTGGCAGAATGCAGTTCGCTCCCCCCGTAATGCGAGGGCGAAACCTGTTCCTCTTTGATACGTAAAGACCCATAGCCCACGTCGCCAGACCAAAGAGACTGGGACGAGACGTCTTCGTGGCCGTCTGGTTTTGGTTCTTGATCCTCTTTTCCGTAGCTGCTCCCTCCCTCGTGGCAGCTGGCGATAGCCGAGTCTCCGGAGGAGTTTGCCGGGCTCGTTCTCCGAGCTAGCCAGGGGGATATACTCCTGCCAGCCACCACTGCCGAGATCAAAGCGTCCGTACTGCTGCTGGAAGGAGCTCCCAGCTCATAGTCAACGAGGTCGTCCGAGGCGTCGGACTTTATGCTTATGTCCAGGGCTGCTTTGATGAAATTGTGACAGGCCTGCACGATGTCCGTCATCTGCAGGTAGCTGGCGGCGGACATCACCTCGATGACGTTCCTGCTGGTCAGCGCGAGGTGCGCGGAATACATGAAGTCGATGATGGCTTTAAAGCCCTGTGCGGTGACGATGTCCAGGTGGGTGACGGTGGCCTGGTCGGAGGTTTTCTGTACCTGGCAGTAGAGCGTTTTGAAGTAGCGGCTGCTCCCGAGCAGGACGTTTTTGTGAGCTTTAAATATCTTGCCCTCCACTATAATGCAGACATCGCAGAGGATGCCGTGCTGCCTCTGCTCGTTCAGCTCGCGCAGCAGGTGACGGTAGTGGGAAGCAATCTCCATATCTTCCTTTCGGTTATTCATCTGGAAATCTTTGTGCTTCCTCTTCCACAGGTCCTGGACGGGGAAGGAAAGGACAGTTATTACACAATCCGACACAAGCCTGCAGGTGTGTTTTGCAAAGGCTGAGACCAACCCCAAGTTGTTCCACACTAAGGAACAGGTTCCCCTCAAAAGGATGCCCCAGAACACAGCGACCGCCCGGAAAGGCTGCGCGGCCATCACGCGGCGCGGCTGATTTCTACCAGACTTCAAAGAATGGACCTGAAAAGGGACTAGAGCTGAAGCTCAATCCTTCAGTGGCTCGTAACATCCCAGAGAAATATTTCGTTAAATTACTGCAGACGTGTAAGAAAACCTGTCTTAAGTTACTGGGGTAAACCAGCTGTCAGCTTTTACTGGTTGGGTTCAGTCAAGTTTGGTTTCTGAAAGCGGTGCTACACTCGAAAGCACGCTGACGGAGCCCAGCTATTGAAGAGCACTCTGTAACACAATTTCCTCAAGGGAACGAGCATTATGTGTAGCACACTGAATAGCTGAAATCCTCAAATGGCAAAAGCCAATTGAAACCAGCTATTTCTCTGCTTATATTGCTGTTGAGGGGCTATAAATACTGTTTGCAAGTCAGAAGAGCAATAGGCAAACCCAAGACCGCAGATCACAGAATTCGAAGTCCCCACCCAAACTGAACTGGCAATAGAGCAGAACTGGGAAATGCATGTTATTTGAAACCTAGCTGCTTATAAGGATAAGATTCTTAACTTTGCACTCAAGTGTGTTATTTCCTTGGCTTTACATCTCCAAGTTCACCCCACAACCACCCTAAGATACCAGGCGGAGGAATTCTAAAAATCACCTAAACATTCATGTTTAGAAAGGATGCTTGTGACTGAAGTAACGAAGCATCCATCAAGCTGAGGAGAATTCACAGGATTTTTGATCACCTTTCATAGAATTTGACAGCATCATCCAAAGACCAAAGGCTACTTAGTGCCAGCAGCATGGCAGAGACACATATATTTTAAGTTACACTCAAAATTATCCTCCACTTACACTCCAAAACAGGGGGGGGGAATGTGTAAAATGTGGAGATGTTGACAGTGATCAGTGGTTCTAATATTTTCAGATTGAATTTCATCCCACCTGCAAAGGACAAACACGGGTTGACTGAGACATCAGGGGGGACGAGGGCACACATGTATTTCTCAGGGCGTTCAGTACATTGCCTCCACGACACAGTTTCATCTGCTGCCCATTCAGCATCACCAGAACCCCCTGCCCTTCACCTCCCGAGGTAACACCTCCCTGGGATCAGGCACATCAACACATCCAGCCTCCAGAGTGACAGGGCTTCAAGCTCACCGCACTGCGGGTGTCAGGGATGGACCTGGCAGCACCAGAACAGCCCCGTGAAGTACCTACCCGAGGCCTGGATTGAGGTACTGGTGGTTGCTGATAAAACCAAAATCACTGTACTGCTGAGGTCTTACAGTCTTGCAGCACACATGGTTAAATATAAGCACTGTCAGTAGGGAGGCTGATGGGAGCTTGAAGCAGCTTCCAACCATACATGGAGTTCAAACCCAAATGCAGTCCCATCTGCTCGAGCTGGCCCCCAGCACTGGGCAGTCCTAGGAGAGCCACGAGTACAAGATGACACACCAAGTGTGTTCCCTGCACCGTGGGACACAGATCTGCAAGACCTCTGCCCCTTCCCCAGGTCTGTGCTATTATTATCATCATCTATGGGAGCAAACCAGCTACAGCTCAGCCAAGCCACTGGCTGGAAACAACCCCTCAGCCACAGCACACGCTTGGCATGGGACCTGTCCTCCAGAGAGCCACCTGATGGTTCACAAGTTCAAGTTATGCAAGATTGCCTGCACAAGCTTCTCCAGTTCCCTGAGAGCGGGGCTGTCTCAGGAATGCAAATCTGCAAGACCAGCTGGGTCACTGAGAAGCTTTTGGTTCCCTCAGGAGAGGAAGGACCATCTTCCTGCACCACAACCAGGCTGAACGGGGGTTCAGCTGTTTCAAATCCATACAGCTCCTCTATGGAGTTAAGCAGAGAATGCACAAATGAGCTAATCTGTCTTGGATTTGAGCTGGAAGAGGTCGGCGATAGCACAGATCTGCACTGTCTGAACAACACTGCTTGGTTACCACTGAAACCTGCCTGGAGACCTCAAATCAATTCTCACAGCGAAGCCAAGAAGCCATCTCCACCTCAGATAAATTCAATAAATAAAAACCAAGAATCAGAGTCAGGGAGTAAGGTTTAAAAAAAAACCCCAAAATAAAACCACAAACCCCCAAACCAGACACTCATTTTTCAGGTGTTTGGCCTGGAAAGGTGTCTCAGGACCAGCCAGCACAGCAACTCACTAAGCCAGGCTCTGAAGGTGGCTGCCACCGCTTTCCAGCATCTTCACGTTTGAGAGAACCGCCTCTTAAGGCAGAATGACAGTTCAGTTTTGTCTTTATTCCAGACACCACGACTGCATCTACTTTTAGGAGTTGAAGAGTCATCTCAGTCCCCTCAGGAAATAGGAATTGCCACATAGGATCAAGCGAGTCGTCCATCACCAATCCCGTCCTCAACAGCTGCCAGATCCACGCGAACCCGGGGAAGCTGCAGGAAAATCTCACAGCGTACAATTACCAAGTGATCAGAAGGTTTCAGACACAACATTTCCTTCTGCTGTTCCTTCACGGGTATCAAAATCCAGATCTCGAGACATAAAGTCCCTGAAATGGGTTGGGGGCAAAAAAAAGCCAGGCCTCACTACAAACAAAATAAACCACATTAAAACAAACAAACAAACAAACAAACAAGAATCTCTTGCAATAAAAATAATAATTTTCTCCCCCTCGATTTCACACAGATTAGCACCAGGAGTATTTGTCAATGTATTCATCTGGTTTTGGAGCTTTTTGTCTCAGTTTTTCACCTGGCAATTACTCCGATGCCTCGGGATTTTACTTCTTTACTATTCCACGCATTTATTCATCTGAGCTCAGTGGGTTGGGTTCCCCCTCACTGCTGGTAACAGGCTGCTTTGGACACCCTGGGCCCTTCGTTTAACCTGGGCACAAACCCAGGTTAAAAGCTTTGTCTTTTGCTACCTCTGGTGTAGGCTGAACCAGTTTGAGGTTCAGGAATTGACTAATCCGGTGCCTCTGACAGATGAGGCACTTGACAGCCTCCTTAGGAAATAGCTTTTCTCTGACTTGATTTCCTATCAAGGGATTTTTATTAAACACACAGGCACAAACAACCAAAAAAAATAGAGTAAAATAAAATCCATGCGAGATTCCTCAGTGGCCTCCCTCCCTCCCACCAAGCTCTTGACAGAAGACACCCTGCAGGCAAGCCGAGGCTGAACAAAAGCGTGTCGGTGCAGTGAGATCCTCCAGCCCTTGTATCTTACTTGCCCACATTTCCAAGGACACTGGGGACAAGAGCAGAGGGTGGGCAGGGACCTTTGGGACAAGAAGACAAAAATACCTCATGTTCTAAGATATGATGAAGGTAAGAAAACGAGCAACGGCAACGACAGCGCCTCTGTGCAAAGGGGAGCAACTCCATCCAGAGCACGAAGGGATGGAGAGATGGAGGATGCCCATCACAGAGCAGCATCCTTTCCCCTGGCAGCAGGCACATGACAGCACTTCCCAGTCTTCAAGCAACCACGTGGGTGCTCCCCCGTTCAGCCTAATCAATAAAACCGAAGGGCTTCCGCGGCAGTGATTATTGCAGATGTCTTGATCTCCCTCGGTGTGAAGGTCTGCTGCCTTCCACATCCAGCATCTGCCACAGCATTGTACCTTGGAAATGAGAGGTCTTTGGGGGAGAAAATTAAATATGCCTCGAATTCAGAGGAATTAATTAGTTTTCTGTCTCCCCGTGTCAAACCAGAACATCCGTTTAATGGCGAGGATCACTAGGGAATTCATCCAAGTTAAATTTAAGGCAATTTGCTAGTAGTTAAAAATTCAGGAAGCTTCAAAACCCTCTGCTCTTGTGTTCCAATTTTACATGCTGGTTCGTGGCTTGTTGTTGGGGCTGGGTTGGGGTTTCCCCCCCCGTTCCTGGTAAGGATATTTATCTCCAAAGATGCTGTGGAAAGATTTCTGCAGAGAAGTAGCACCCTTCAAACTTCCAGTGGAAGCACGATAAAGATGGGATAAACAGCAGCAATTCCTTTTGGAACAGACCTTGAGGATCAACAGCATATTATTTTATCTCTGGTCTTTATAGCACACTGAAAGATTTAGAAGTTGAGCACCTACTAAGACCCTTTCAGCCCGGGCCTGTGATGACAGCACACGGCCACAAGACAGCTTTCCAAGAAGCCAATGAACCGTGAAAGCTCATCTGTGGATTTTCCACAAAACAAATTGTAGCAGATCAGGCTTCCTTCAGAAGTCAGGTTGTAGACAGTGCAGTAATTCAAGGCTATTACTTTTCCAAAAACTAATTTAAAAGTAAAAAAAAAAGGTCCCCAACCAAATGGCACTTGCATGTGACTGCAAAAAGAACAAAATACGAGCAGATTTCATCATCACTTTGCTGCAAACTTCTGTCAAGATGCAGGTCAGCTTTGTATTTTTTGTGTTGTCAAAAACCTGCCCTTAAAACAAGCATTAATAATGTATATAATCTTTAACCTAGAGTGAACCACTTCTACAAACACAGCATCTGTGAACTGTTTATTTTACACCATCAGTTATTTGAACATCAAAGTATCACCTGATGGCATAACAAGAGTCTAAACAAACACACTCTTCACCTACTCTTGGAAGGGTTTTAAAGAGAGTGCCCAGTAACTCTGAACAGAACCTTCCAAAGCCAAGCTCTCACCATCCATACCCTCAGGCGCCTCCTGACTAAACCTTTACAGCAGGAAAATGAAGGGGTACAAATCTGCTGCGTCCNCTGCTGCATCCAAATCTCACTGAATTACTTGAATTTCAACAAAAAGCCAGAGGCAAGAAACGGGACTATGCACATGAAAGCCTCTCCAGCCCTGTCCCCTGGGAAATCCTGGGGTCAGAAAATAAACTCCCCTCACACAGGAGGAAAACAGGAAAGGGAAAAAAAAAAAGCCCAGAGGGGTTTTGGGGGAGGGGGTTGGTGGTGGCAGGGTTTTGTGTTTGTTTACTTTTTGTGCTCTCGGAATAAAAGCGAACTGGAAATTGAAGCTACGTGACATTTGGTCTGTTAGAGTTCTCCAAACGTGTTGCTACACTTCGTAGTAAGGACACCAGTCATGGAGTACCAAAATACTCCCTGGTGCACTCCTCCACCAGCCACTCTGCTCCCCAGAGAAAACGTGCCAACTGGAATTTAACCAAAAATGTGCTGTTTCCTCCCCCCTCTCCCTTCAGAGAGAAGTAAAAACAGATTAAGGAAGAACTGAAGTTCACCCCATTGGCTTGGTAGACAAAAACCCAACAAACACACCCCACTTCTCCCCTTCCCCTGTGTCCCCTCCGAGTCTCCACTCCCCAAGCCTTCCCGCAATTTTGNAAGCACAATAAAGATGGGATAAACGGCAGCAATTCTTTTTGGAACAGACCTTGAGGATCAACAGCATATTATTTTATCTCTGGTCTTTATAGCACACTGAAGGATTTAGAAGTTGAGCACCTACTAAGACCCTTTCAGCCCGGGCCTGTGATGACAGCACACGGCCACAAGACAGCTTTCCAAGAAGCCAATGAACCGTGAAAGCTCATCTGTGGATTTTCCACAAAACAAATTGTAGCAGATCAGGCTTCCTTCAGAAGTCAGGTTGTAGACAGTGCAGTAATTCAAGGCTATTACTTTTCCAAAAACTAATTTAAAAGTAAAAAAAAAGGTCCCCAACCAAATGGCACTTGCATGTGACTGCAAAAAGAACAAAATACGAGCAGATTTCATCATCACTTTGCTGCAAACTTCTGTCAAGATGCAGGTCAGCTTTGTATTTTTTGTGTTGTCAAAAACCTGCCCTTAAAACAAGCATTAATAATGTATATAATCTTTAACCTAGAGTGAACCACTTCTACAAACACAGCATCTGTGAACTGTTTATTTTACACCATCAGTTATTTGAACATCAAAGTATCACCTGATGGCATAACAAGAGTCTAAACAAACACACTCTTCACCTACTCTTGGAAGGGTTTTAAAGAGAGTGCCCAGTAACTCTGAACAGAACCTTCCAAAGCCAAGCTCTCACCATCCATACCCTAAGGAGCCTCCTGACTAAACCTTTACAGCAGGAAAATGAAGGGGTACAAATCTGCTGCGTCCAAATCTCACTGAATTACTCGAATTTTGACAAAAAGCCAGAGGCAAGAAACAGGACTATGCACATGAAAGCCTCTCCAGCCCTGTCCCCTGGGAAATCCTGGGGTCAGAAAATAAACTCCCCTCACACAGGAGGAAAACAGGAAAGGGAAAAAAAAAAAGCCCAGAGGGGTTTTGGGGGAGGGGGTTGGTGGTGGCAGGGTTTTGTGTTTGTTTACTTTTTGTGCTCTCGGAATAAAAGCGAACTGGAAATTGAAGCTACGTGACATTTGGTCTGTTAGAGTTCTCCAAACGTGTTGCTACACTTCGTAGTAAGGACACCAGTCATGGAGTACCAAAATACTCCCTGGTGCACTCCTCCACCAGCCACTCTGCTCCCCAGAGAAAACGTGCCAACTGGAATTTAACCAAAAATGTGCTGTTTCCTCCCCCCTCTCCCTTCAGAGAGAAGTAAAAACAGATTAAGGAAGAACTGAAGTTCACCCCATTGGCTTGGTAGACAAAAACCCAACAAACACACCCCACTTCTCCCCTTCCCCTTCGTCCCCTCCGTGTCTCCACTCCCGAGACATTCCAGCATTTTTGGAATTCCTCTGCAAAGGAGCTCTGTAAGGTGAGCTTGGGCTCCAAGCTGCCTCCTTGCACAACAAGACACTCTTGTGGATACAAGTTTCACTTTTACTCAATTAAAGACAACAGAATTGCACAGGATTCCTCCCGTCCACGTCCACATGCCCTGTGCTGGAAAGTAGAACAAAATTCTAGAAGAGGTCTAATTTCTCTGAACTAGACAGCCCCAAACTCTGCCCCTAGCTCTGTTCGGACACAAGCAGTGGCTTATGAAAATTCACAGTTGCCAGAAGAGAAATTCTGATTCCAAACCCAAACAGTTGCTGCTTAAGTTGGTCAATGCAACCACAAGGCTGAACTCAAAGAGAACCAGCCAGATGTTTATCAACACACCAAACCAGACCCTTGGGCCAAAGAGGTCACTCGCAGCTCCCGGTTACTTGCAAACAACATCGAGAGGAACATCTCCACCCAGCATCCCTCGGCAGTTACAGCACAGAAAGCCCATGAGCAAAGCTCCAGCAGCACCTGCAGGGCACGTGTTCCACCTCCAGCAGCTGGAACATGCTGGCAAAGAACCACCAAAGAGACTTCACCTCCCCATCAGTCCAGGGAAGATTTAGTCAGGAAGCACAATCTGGTTAAGACCGTACCATCAGTTTACAACTGCTTCTGCCATGGAAATAGAGAGTTCCAAAAGCACTTGGGAATTAAAAGAAGGGAAATTTCAGCAAAAAGAATGACATGGAAAATGCCACAGGCCTCCAGTCGTTCCTATCATCAAAGCTTTGTGTCCACAATCCAAACACAAACCACGGGCAAAATCTAACTCCAGCGAGCAGCACGTAAAATAACCAGGAGCCAGCGTTCAGCATTTCACTCTCTGCTCCAAACCTTTAAACCAGCAACTTGGCTGTGGTCTCTGACCTGTCCAACCATCCCCCTGGAGTTACAGGGCCAGCTATGGAGTGCAGAACCTGGACACCACAAAGTGCAATCGACAGATGCAGTTTCTGAAGGGATCTCAAACAGTTCCGGTTATTAACCTGCACTAGGTCTGACAGTGCATGAAGAATTCCAAGAGAAAACCAGGTCTGAAAAGGAAAGCTAAGGGAAAACAGCCTCTGTGGGTTGGAAGGAGGGCAATTAGAAATTAGAATCTGAGAAACTGTAAAGTTAGTAATAGGAAAAGAAAGAGACCAAGCACACATTTTGCCACAGTGCTCTTCAAGTTACAACCAGTGAAGAGATTTTGGCTGGGTTTGCTGAGAAAGCACGCAAACTTTGATATGAAGAGTCTTAATAAATAAACCCCAAGACAATTACTTCTTACCAGTAGCAAACTGGGTTCCAGGTCTAGCGTTTCTCCTACAACAGCTGAGGACATCAACAGCCCTAGGGCAGCACAGGCAGCGCGCTGTCTGCGACCTCCCGCTAGCGCTGGGGTGACCTCTTGTAGGGGAAAGATGGAACTATGGCAGAGAACAAAGCCAGGAGAAATGATTAGTCTTGAACTACCCGATCACTGAACGACAACCATCCATTCTGAAGTGCTTTCCCTCCACTGATAACACCCCTAGGACTTAATGAGCCCACCAACGTTAACCCAAAGCGGATCAGTGTGTTGCAGGTAATTACAGCCTGGTTATATTTTGCATTAATATGAGCAAGAGTTACTTCTTAAAGTATGGGGGGGAAGTCTAATTTTAGATACTAAAACTTCAAACAAATCCTTGAAACAAGAGCGTTTCCTGTTTGGTAACTTTTCAAAACCTTCTGACTTTAATGACTTTTTAAAGAGACGTTTGTGGCCTGAAGGGCACCAATTCACCTTAAGTGACCTGGTGAATACTGAGCTTAAACAGCTACCAGTACAGCTACTGGGGGGAAAAACCCAACAAGTTTGCAAAGGAATATTCAAGAGAATTTTGTCTGGGAATGCCTTAATGGCCTATTTCTGCTGGCTGATGCCAGGTGAGAGTGAGAGGCTGGGAAGATCTGAAAATCCTGTGTACAGTGACAGCTGAGCAGAGCAAGGCACCTTCTCGGATACACCCTTACCATTTAAAGGGTGGAAAGACCAGCACTAGAAACACAAAGGGGGGTTTGTCCACTGTAACTATCACCTTGTGATGTGTTTTTCTTGGGAATCACAGAATCATATCCACTACACTTCGGACCGAAGCTTCTGACTGCGCCCTGCTGGAAGCCCTGCACTGTCTGTGTAGTGCTAACCCTTCCAGCAGTGTTTGCCACACATTTCCCTTTGCTGTGTCCAGACACCTTCAGTATACAGACCAGCTCTCCTCGGGATAATACACCCTGAATCAACACCGTGATTTCCAGACCGACCTTCCGCGGTAAGAAGATTGTGAAAGAAGACATCAGAAGCTAGAAGGAGAGAAACCTTCCCCGATCCGAGCTGCTGTCAGAGAACACCTCTGAGGAACCAGCAAGGAAAATCCAAGTATTCTTATGGCAACAAGCAGAACTGTGAAAATCTTGAAAACAAATCTGACCCAATTGAGGCAAATACCAGTGACTTTGTTCTCAGCCTCTGCCGCAGGCTGCCAAGCCTCGCCTCTCCCCAGCTCTGATTGCTTCTCCACAGCGGTTGTTTTGGTGAGCTCCTTTCAGTCCTCTGGTTGAGACAGTTGCAGAAATAAAACAGGGGACTGAGGGAGCCAGACCGACACGGACACATGGGAAATCACTCTGTTAGCAAAGCAGAGAAGTAATAATGTATTTTCACTCCGACTTAAGGCTGCTGCTTTAAGATTCTCATTTACACCTCTGCCCCAGAGCCAGAAGGGTCTGGAGGAGCGGTGAAGCCGAGCCCCGCGCTGGTTTGCACTGCTTTGTATTTCTGCTTCTTGCTTTGAGCTCTGCACCTGTTTTCCTCTTCTACCCGAGCAGATGAGGACCAAGTGACCGTGATTAATGGAGGCAGCCCTACCGCAAGGTAGGAGCGGGAGGAGAGCCAGAGCTATTGCTTCAGCTCTGGCAGCGGGTAAGGTTTCTAAAGCAGCCCTTGTTATCGACGCTCAGTCCAACCCTATCAAGGACTGCAAGCCCTCACGACAACGTCATCTCCAGTCACTCTTCCTCCTTCCCTCACCACGCGACAAGAACACCTTTAAATGCTGAGAACTCACCAATGTTGGAAAAGGCTCCCTGTTAGCAAAAACAAGCACGGCGATGTTTCACAGCTGGACAGGGCATGATTCAGCGAAGAGAGGCAAACAGCCTCTGGGAACAAGCTCCAAAAGGTTCATCAGACGTCCTGTGTTTGGGAATGGGAAGAAAAAAAGGCAGAAATTAAAATCCAAATGTCAGCTTCATGTAAAAACCTTCAGTGTCTCATCACGAGGAGCAGCAGCTGAAATGACGGCGTATTTACAACGCCGCGTTTGGAACGGGAAAGACTCTGATGCATTTCTAAGTGTACATGAAAAAGTATTTAGCCCTTGCGTTGAAGAGTTTCACACATGCTTTTTAAGACTATTAACAACTTAACTGTGCTTCCAGAGAGAAGTGCTTCGAAGGACTCCTTGTAAAACCCATCATGTTACATGGGGATTTTGCTGTTAAACGTCGCCGGGACACTTCCATCCGCACGCTTTAAAGGGGGTAGCATTCATCTAGCCTTAGAGTTACAGCCATTCTCCTCCCAAGCAAAAGAGTTGCCTGAGCTTACAGAGAAACAGTGTGGCCACGTTATACACAAGTGAGGTGTTTGAGTTCTATTCCCACCCAGCTCGACTGAGTCCCAGCCTCCAACAGCCAGCGTCATCCTCACGTTCAAGAGCAGCACGCGCAAAGGTAAGTAAAGCAGTTTGCTTCTTGTAGAAGAGAGCCAACAGAGGCACAGGAAAAGATGCAACCCTCTAACAGAAGGTACAAGCTTTCTTTCCCGTGCCTGTAAAACCTCTGCAGCCCGAAATAGACTATTCCCACCAGTACCAATTCTCTAATCCAGCAGGATGCACCTTTCCAAGAGGGCACTAGGTGCACACTGCCAGCTCCAAATGCTTACTTGCAATAATATTTCTTTCCTCTGCATTTCACTTACTCATTTCCCCACAACTTCCAGCTCTGTCCCTGTGCCCACCTCTCCATCGTGGAGAGCTCCAGCCCAGAGACAGCTGCTCAGATGATTCTCCCCTGGTTTTGATCCCTGTTCTCTCTCCTGTGGTCACACCAGGAGAACAGATCCAACCCTGCCCATTGCCCTGGACCTTGCAGAATGCAGCAAGAACACGGGAGAGCTGGCCAGTGCTTAGCAAGCACCTTACAGGGCACTAGGTTTGAGGAGTCTGGTGATACCAGGCAGAGAGAAGAATTTAGCTACAGATACACCTGCTACACTAGCAGTGAGGATTGAAAAAGCACCCTGAAAAAATCCAAATGCCTGTGACTCATGTGACACTCACCTGCCCAAGTGCCATTAACTCCTACAAGAGCTGAAGCTTCTGCTTAAAAACAGCCACGAAAATAATCAAGCCATAAAGTCTTCACCCTTGTTCATCTATTAGCCAAAAAAACAACCTAAAAAGCACCTTAAAAAAAGAGGATTTGAGAACTTCAAGCGTATCAGACTGGGAATTGCCCTGAAGAATGGTTTCCCCCAAACTTTCTCACTGTTTCTTGGCTTTTTAGCTGGGGGATCTCTGCTCAAGCTCCCACAGCCAGCAGGTATAAAGGGAGGGAGCCGCAGGAGGAAGAATCATGAGGTCATTTTTAAAGAGAAGTACAGCAGTGGGAGGAACCGAGGGACAGAGCACCTAAGAGACAGAAAAGACACGTAAGGAGCCTGGAATAATCCAAGAGCAAGAAAACCAACCAGAATAAAACTAAAGATAACATAGGAAGTGCTCTGTGAGCAGTCCAATTTCGTTTGTACAGTTCATGGTCCAAGCACTCAGTGCCCGGGATAAATATCCCTTTTACTTTTTGGGATAAAGCTCGTCATCCAGATTTGATCAACTCTTTTCAAATAAAGAAGCAGAGCCAAGCCAAGGAGGATACAGTGGTAAGAAGAAGGAAGTCAATAAGCTAGTTTTATATTTAGCTACCCCCTCATTCTCCAAGGCTATAGCAGCAGGATTTCCAGGAGCCCTGAATCCCAACTGCTCCATTTATCAGGACTTCAATTAGTTGGTTCCAGGTTTGGGTATTTTAAGCACTTAATGGCTACTGGAGAGCATCGATTCTTCTGTTTCGGAGCCCGATTGGAGCCCGGGTCAGAAAGGTGTTTTCTCCAACGGGGTATTAGTGCAAAAGGTGTGAATTTTGCTTAGCTCTGTGCTCAAAGAGAGCGAGCTAACCACCTGAAATACCAACTGCTCCTGCAGAGCCCTTCTGCACAAGGCAAGGGATAGCAGGAGGCAAACTCACTTGGATGGAACGAGAGGTTTGTTCGACGCGTGACGAGGAAATAATTAGTGAAGATCACTGGGTACTGAAGCATGCACAGGTACAAACATATTCCTTAAGATGTAAAACCCTTCTCGCCTTGCTAAATAGGGTTCTTAAGCAGCTAGATTCCTGGCACACGGCAACATTCTTGTTACTAAGTTTATTTTAATCCACACACACAAGCAAGTAGCTGCGTTTGTAGAATATTTCTGAGGCCGGGCTGCCTCCCTCCACCACAGCTTCTCCCCACAGCAAGCACTGGGCAGCTTCCAACATCTGCAGAGCCTTTTTCTCCCCGAGCACAGGCACAAGCCAAGGGAGTTCCAGGACAGAAGGGACCTGTGTGCGTGGGCTGGAATAAAAGCAAGCCACGGCCGTGAAAAGCAAGGTGAGAAGGGGAGTTTCAGCTCTTAACTCGGCCTCCACCTGTTACAGTTCAAAGCTGGTGGTTCCGAGGCACGAGGACATCCTTACCTGCACGCAACAGAACACCGTGAGGTGGAAAACACATTTCCATCTCATTAGAATAACTGTCAAGGATCTCATCCCGCCTGCGGAGCGCTCGGAAGCTATTCAAGCCCGACATTTCAACAGCAGTCTGATGTCTCTTAAACACATGGGTAGGAGAGAAAGTTAAAGCAACCATCCAGAAAATAAGGGCACCACACCTAACTTGGTAAGGGACAGAAAACTCCACCCAGGGGCCTGGGAGCTCCAGCAGCCTGGGAGGAAACTCAGCGGGGGCTTGCACTTAGCTGGCATTGAAGAAGGGTAAGAGGTTTTAGCACAAAGTACCATTTTTTGGTGTCAGTGTAATAAAAATGTTTTGGCAGAGCTGACTGCAGCCCAGCACCTGTTTCACAGAAGGGGAGACTGATGAAAAGCAGCTACGACACCAGCACGTTCGCTCCACAGCCATAGGATGGGGACTGGATCCCCAGCAGCTGTCCCTACGAACGGGACACCCGCGTGCATCCGAACGCCCTGAGCAGCACGACCCAGAGAGCTACTGAACTGCTGAGGGGTGTTGAGATCCTTCCCTCTTGCACCTCAAGTGAAAAAGTCCCGAAACAAGCAACACGCCCTTTTGTTTCTCATTCTGCCTAAAAGGGTTCAAGATCTGGAATCACAGAAATGTCTGGGCTGGGAGGGACCTCCAGAGCTCCTCTGGTCCAACCCTCCTGCTCTCCATCTTCAGCTAGAGCAGGGTGCTCAGAGCTCTGTCAGCTCCACCTTGAGTCTCTCCGGGGATGGAGCCTCAGCCACCTCCCTGGACAGCCCGTTCCAGTGCCCACCACCCTCATGGTAAAGAATGGTAGAGGGGATTGAGAAAACCAGCTACTGACGGCTGAATTTAAGGGGGGTGCAACACAAATACACCGCCTAGCGAAATGAGAAACTCCTCAAGAGAGAACAAAACCAAGTTCTGAAGGAAGAAATTTTAACACCGGAGTCCTGCCTGTCATGGTACTTGACTAAATACCACGGAAAGGCTCCCGGAGGTGCCGAGGCAGGGAGATGGAGGAGGATGGCAGCACTTCAGGCAGACCAAACGCCTCCCAGCTGCGGCTGGTCCTCGTGGTCTCTCCTACCCTGACCCCTGCTCTGCAGACAGCCCAACCCACGCTGCCTTCCCCTGGTCACACACTTGCCCTTTCCAAACGCAGGTAAAGCGACCTGCTTCGGAATATTCGAGCAAGAAGTCAGCCAGGAGCAAAATACAAACACGGTATTAATCCCTTGTTGTTGGAGCTTCCCAGGGCAACGCTCACAGCCAGGAACGGGCACGAACCGCTGGCTCCTGGGAAGGAGAGCAGACATGTGGGATAACCATTACCACTGCAGGTAGCTCGTCAAAGGCTCCAGCTTAGCCCCCTCTTCACCCTTTTGTTTGCCCATTAAACCAAGCACCCAGGAGCAAAGGAAAAACCTTGGGAATGCTTTTTACCAATTTAGGGGGAGTCTGAAGAGCGTTGCAGAGCGCTCTGGAGCGGCCAGTAAAACCAGCAAGAGCACGAAGGGAAAAATGTCCTGGGAAAGGTTGAGCTGTTTATGAAATAACTCTGCTCTGGAAGCAAGCAGCAACAGTTTGGGTTGGGTGTTAGCCTACTGCTGAGCTGCTGGGAGGACAGGAAACTTTGCTTAGAAACTTCAAAAACACGTATCTAAAAAAAAATAATAATCCACACAAGTGGAAGGCAAAGACAAAAAGAATACGCTCAACCTCGCAGCAACACAACATGTTCCCAGAGGAAAAGCAGGCGTACAAACAACAGATCCTTCCAACAGGAGACATTTTTCCTTTTGATGGAGAGCTGCTGGGAAGGGGGTGCTGCTGAACTGGTTTTCCTCTAAGCATTTCCAGTTATAAAATAATAATAATAATAAATCCTCTCACAAAGAGCACATCCCCTCTTGTACAACTGTCCCAGAAAACAGAGACCACGGGGAGAAAGTGGCCCATTTTCTCCAGTCTCCAAGAACCCCACGCACAGGTCGTGTCTGCAAAAGCTCAGGCCCACCCTCTAGGGTGAAGCAGCATTTCAAGCACCCCAGCAAGCACCTACAGTTCAAAGCACCACAACACCCCATTTTCTGGCACCGCGCTACGGCTGACTCGGTGACACCAACGCTGACAGCCAGCCTGGAGAACAACGCCAGGGAAGTTTCGCTGTGAGCGAGTTTCCCCCTCCTGGACAGGCTGCATCAAAACCCAGAAAGAAAAAAAAAACCAAATAAACCAACCCCAAACCCTGCTTTTCTGTTTCTGTTACAGCAGCGTATCAAACCACGACGTATTTTTTCAGGAACCTGTGTTTGGGAGCTCCCCTAAATGCTGTTTTGGGGCTCTCCCTCCAGCCCACAGGGCAGGCTCCTCTCCACTGTTCTCGTCAGCTCCCCAAAACCACCTTCAAGCGATGATTCCTTCCCACATGTTGAAAATATTGTGACTAATAATACACTCCACCCATTAATTTTTCGACGTATCGCGAACGATTTCAAAATATACAACTTGACAGACAGAATACTTGACAAACAGTGAGAGAAAGTGGATGGAGTTTAGCAGGGGAAAGTCGAATCTGAATTCGGATTAAAAGATGCTACAGAAAGAGGAAAGATTCAAGGCAGGGATGGGTAAAAGTGAAGAGTTAGAGCAGCAGAGAGCTTCTTCCTCCCAATCTGCTTTATCCTCACTCTTCCTGGATAACGTCCCTTTTTCCCTTTAATCCCCACGGAGGAGGGAAAAAAAAAAAGAAGGAAAAAATAAAGGAAAAATACTCCCTCTCCCTTTGAGGAAATACATTTAACACATTAGCAGCGGGGCTGCTCTATCTACAGAGCCCACACTCGCAACAAATACTCGATGGAGTTGAAGAACTGAGCCCTAGATGTGTGTCACAGTCACTAAAGGCTAAAAACGACACCAGTGATGCCATTAAAACACCCGCAAGAACTTCGGTACAGGTACCTCCAACGCCACTGTTTGCTGAACACATCTCCTAATTAGCACGGCTTTAAACAATGCTGATAATAATCCGGTCGGGTAAAGCCTGCCAAATGAATCATTGAGATTGCAAAATAAAAAGCATGAGGAATTCATTAAAGAGCTGTTAAACTCTCCTTTGTTGATCTTTCCCCTGTCAGGTGTAAAAATAAATAAATACGGGTTGGTATCTCCGGCTTTCACCCGAGCCCTCCGCTTCCCAACGCCACGCCGGTGACCAAGCTCCTCAGGAGGTACCCGTTGGTATTTTTTCCACCCCCTCCGTTTGAAAAGAGAAATCCTCCCACTATTACAGTCCCGAAAATCTGCTCCATTCTCCGTTTGTCATCGGGGATTGAGTTCTCAGACACTACTTGTATTACTTTGGGAACTGACATGTCTATTTACAGAGACACAAAGGCAATCCCAGCAGCACAGCCCCTTCTCCCCCCAGCACCTTTCCCAGCACCTCTCCTGCTCCCCTCGGCCACATTTCCCCACCACTTTCCGAGGAGGAGGGCAGGGGGGGGCGGACACCTCGCCACTTTCTCAGCATGACAGAAAACAT
>VWZY01012685.1:29000-39869 GCA_013399075.1 Chloroceryle aenea | reverse complement strand
GCTGACACCCACACACCCTGCAGCGGGGTGGGTAAAGTGGGCAGCATGGACCTCACGGATGGGACTGGGCCTTCCATCCCCTTCCATCCCATGTGCTCAAACAAGGTGTTTCCCCCACAGCCCACCTAGACAAAGACGGTGCTGTTGCCCCCATGGAGACGGGACCCCAGCTGAGTACTACCTCCTGCTCCACTTCATCCCACCCGCCTGTGGCAGAGGATGACTTCCAGTTCATCCTTTGTGAGCGCTGCCGGCAGGAATCACCCAACCTCAAGCTCCTCACCTGCCTCCACACCTTGTGCCTTGGTTGCCTGAGCGAGAACAAGCCCATTGGGCAGTGCCCTGTGTGCCGGACGACCATCCCTCAGGCCAATGGCATCCCCAACATGGACAACATGCTCTTCACCAACCTGCAGTCCAGGCTCAGCATCTACAAGAAGATCAAAGACAGCAACACTCCAAATTGCAGCCGGTGCCGGGGGGAAGCGGCGGCAATGTGGTGCTCCGAGTGCGAGGAGTTCCTCTGCACCAAGTGCTTCGAGGACCACCAGTGGTTCTTCAAGAAGAGGAGCCATGAGGCCAGGAGAGTGGAGGACATTCGTGCTGAGTCGGCCCATCAGTTCCTGGAAGACACTAGGAAGCCCTGCAACCTCTTTTGCTCCCGTCCTGGTCACTCTGACCAGGGCCACATCTCCAGGTGAGTGGTGCCTTATCCCTGGATCCCATTCTGCATCAAGCTCTTTGGGGCTGCTGCTCCAGGACCAATTCTGACAGAAGGGCAGAGCCAAGGAGGTTTCATTTCACTTTGCAGAGGGACTTGCAACATTGATAAGACCCTGTGTGGGAGCAGGTTGTGATGTGGGACTGGCAGGTCCCTTGGAGGAGGGAGGGGAGCCACGGTGGGTTGAAAATTCAGCTTCATGCCCACATCTGCAGCTGGTGATGTGAGGCAAAGCCCTTTCCTGCTCTGTGCCTCAGTTTCCCTCCTTGTTAAAGCTCTCAGATGTCCTTTGGGGAGGGGGATTCACACATAGTGCTGTGGAACTGTTTTAAAGGATGCTCCCATTTCCTTCNGCGTGTCACAGGGCACCCAGGTGAGGACTTGCCAAGGGGATGGATCCGTCCACTGCCCAGGACTTGGGCCAGCTCAGAAAGCCATCACCCAGGTCTGGATTCAGAACCACCTCCCTGCAGTAAAACAAGCCCAGTTGCTCTCTTGTAGGGTTCTTATTTCCTCTGGCACAAAGATTTGCTCATGCACTTATATGGCCAGAGCACCTTTTTGGTCTCCCTCCTATCTGACAGGCTCTGGTGATGCTGATTTCTGGGTCTCCAGAGGCTCCTAAGCTCCTTGCGCCATCCTAAACCAAAGGAATGGGAATGGGAATGGGAAAGGAGACCAAAGCTGCCCCTTTCCTACCTTGGCTGATGGGCGTGTTTTTCCCAGCTTGGTGTCTGCTGGGGCCTGGTGGGAGCCCTGAAGGCTCCAATTCGGGATTACAGCCCTGCTCTCTTCATTGCAGGTACTAATTCCCAAGAAGTCCCCACAGTTGAGGTCACTCTGGAGAACGACCTGGTAAGATGTCTGTGTTTCATCCTGGTGTGCTGCTGTGCAAGGAGGGCTCCTTCAGCAGCCCAAACATGTATCCTCATTCCTCAGACCTTTGCAAGCTTTTTCCACGGGTCTGTCTTCTCCTCCCCAGTCCATTACTTTCATTTCTTCATCAGCAGCGAACCCCCTGGGATGCTTCTGCCTGGGTGGAGAAGAGCCTGCTTTGTAGCCACCGTTTTTCACTAGCCAGGCACGCTCCTACCCCATCCCACTTCTCCAAGCCTGCTGCTTCAGCCCTCATTTTCAGCAGGGAAAACCATAACCTCCCCTCCACTGCCAAACCCACACACCTCACACACAAGCCTTGAATCAAACCAGAGGGCAGGGCTATGCCTCAGTTTCCCCCCTGCTGAGGATGTGTGTACCCGCACTGCTCAGGGACATCCCTGCCCCACAGAGGGGTTGGTGGTCTTGAGGTTCACCCTAACGCTGCTCCATGCTCTCTCTGCAGCAAGAGGAGCCGGTTCAGCCCGAGAGCCAGAGCATCTTACCCACCTTCACCATTAGCCTTGAGGACATGCAGACAAGCTCGGTAAGAATCATCCCAGTCAGGCGGGAGCCTCTGGGGACCAGGAGATGCCACCCGGGCACCTTACATCCCCTGTGCTCTCCTCTCTCCAGACTCTCCCCGTCACCACATGGCCCAGGCGGAGGTTGACCTGCCTGGAAAGGGGCAGCCAGATCTCGCCCAAGGTACTAAAGCTGGAGTGCGACAATACGCCAGTCTCCATTGATCTGAGTTCAAAACAGTGGGATGGCAGAAGGGGGCCCAGCACCTCTACACCGAGCCAGAACTGTCGCAGCATCCGTGCCACCAGCAGCCACGTTGATGATGCAGGTAGGGACTGGGGATGTAGCTCTTTATGTTAGCCCATCTCTCCCCTGCCACAGTTGTGGGGGTCCACCATCTTTCCCAGCCTCTGAGCGTGCCCATGTGCTCACAGCCTTGGCCAACCTCCCCTGGGTCAGAGAAACAGAGGGTGGGAGCTGGTTCGCAGGGGGATAAATACAAGAGCAATGCTCGGGGTGGATGCAGATGCTCCATCCAGCTTGTATCCTGCCTCCAAGGCAGCCAAAACTCAAGCCTAGGGAGGAACATAGCTGCAGAATAGGTGTGCAGAGACTCCTCTGCCTTCTGCTCCGGGAGCTTCTGGATCTTCCTGGAGCAAAACCACTACAATTTGTAGCAAACCACAATTTCTTCCCCAAGCACATCCAGGCCCACTCCAGCCTGCTGCAGCATCCTGTGGTGACAGGTCCTGGGCTTAGTGCTGCAAATTGGAGGGAGGATGAAATGCAGCTTCTGGAGAGGCTGGTACAGTGTTCGTGGGGTGAAGCAGCAGTGGACAGGTTGCCCCCACCTTGGGGCACATCGGAAAGAAGGTACTGGTAGAAGCATTTGTCCTCTGCTACAAAAGTCAGGAGATAAGATCAGTCTTCCCATGGGAAAATTGGTGTGATCCAAAACTGCAGTCTTGAAGCTTCAGCATCCACCTGTTCCTTTCACAGAAGATACCAGCATCATCATTTCCAGCTCAGATGACAGCTCGGAAGACACGGTGGTGAGTGAAACAACAGATCTCCCTCCTTCCTGAGCCACGCAGAAGAGACAGATTCACCCCATCATTTCTGGTGTCCCTTTCCTTCAGCTGTGCTCAGACCTGAGCCTTTCCCCTTCCCAGCACCAGCTCGAGAATTGCTTGTGTTTTACTCTTCCTCTTCACTTGCTCCTAGGGTCCATCCCAGATGTAGTCCTCCTGAGCGAAGACCTTTGCTAGTATCTCCAGGTATTCTGGAGCAGCCAAGGTCCTCTGTCACAGGCAGCAACCCCCAACTTAATTAATTCTGAGGTGGGATCCTACATCAGCTGTTCCCTCAAGACGACCCTTTTGAGTTGGTCCTTATGGCTTCTTCCTTTCCACCTGGAAAGGTTGTCCTCAGCTTAAAAAAACCCTCCAAAACAAATAATTTTTATATAAAAATCAAGTTTGCAAATTGAATGTGGCATCCAGGCTTGGCGACTTCATCAGCTCTGTGCCTACACATGGGATGAGAAGCTCCCAGGAGGCCTCAGACCAGGTAGGGACTGGCCAAGTATCCCCAGATTGCCATTTCCAAGCTCCCTGCAAGGACATTTCACAGCACTGATGCTTCAAACTGCTGTGGTGCAGCCAAATGGCCCTGGCTGAGGTGGTTAGATGAACCAAGGGCGTGGGATCCCTGCCGAGATAGCCCATCACTATCATGAGCAGGGGATCCCTTTGGAGAGCGAGACCAATTTGGGATCCAGGGTGGGGGGTGTTTTTCCAGCACTGCCATAATGAGGGGTTCACAGACCCATTTGTTTTGTTTTGGTTTTGTATAAACTGAGGCAGAAGCTCTTGGCCTTCAATAAAGCTGTTTCCAGATTAAATCATATCCACTGCTTCCTTACAATATTTTTCTTTGCTGTTTTTCTTTGCTTTCTTGATTCTACTCTAAGAGTTGTGGGGCAAAACCGCTGTCCCCACTCCCTGCTAGTGCCAAAAAATCCCAAGGCTGGGGCTTTTGGGGATGTGAACGTTCTTGCTGTAAGAAATCCCTGCATGTCCTTTGGTATGCTATGCATTTAAGGGTGTAGCAAAGACTGAAAAAAGAGGTTCCTGGAACCTCTGGATGAACATCTCACTCATGTCTGGTGCTGGGCACTAGAAAAGCACAATGTTGTAAACTGGGAAAAAATTGATTTAAAGGCTGGAAAAGGGCTGTAGGTGGAGGAGGGAACAGGAATTAAGAAAAAAAGGCTGAGCAATGGAGATGAGGCAGCAGGATGCAGCTCAGGAAAGCTGCTGCCTTCAGGGGGTGGAGGGCAAGGGCTGAAGACCTGCTTAGAGGCTCAGCCATCTAAGAGGAGGGTTTGGGGCTGGGGAGGAACCTTTGTGGGGGTCACCTGGGGACTGCCATGCTCTGCACACCAAGCTGAAGCCTCAAGAGCATTTCCAGGGCCTGGATCCATTGCCCATGGCCACCGCAGTGCTGTGAGCAGGTGTCTTTTCATGGGTGATTTTCCTCCACCAAAATCCTGTGCTTAAGCTCTCTGCTTAACCCTTAGATAAACCCTTTTGGCCTAGAAATTCCAGTTGCTTGTGGCTGGTTTGGGTAACAAGAATCTGCAGTTGCATTTTGTCACCGTGTTTGGTTCATCTAACTCCCTTCAGACCAGTTGGACCATTCTGGGCACAGCCAGGCGAGGGGAATGTGGGGCACTACCACCACCAGTACCATCCTTCTCCTGTACCTTCCCAGACAAAAGAACCCCATATACCCTTCAAACACCTAATAACCTGCCATTTAAGCAGTCCTGTGCCCCCTGAGCTGGGGACCACTTAGTTCTGCTCATGTACCTGCAGGGAGAGGTTTCCACCACTCCTGGGCTGCAGGTGAACATGCAAAGAGCTGGTGTGGAGGGAGGTGAGACATTCCATCGCTGGAGGGTGCCCAGTCCAGGGGTACAGGATTGTCCCTGGCAAAAAGAGGGAGGAAAACCAAAGGTTGGAGCCTCTTGAATGTCTTGCTGTTCTTCTCTTCTGTAGAGAGGTGTTAGCTGTGAATGTCCATCCCTGCTGAGGCTGGAGAGGGAAGGGCTGGTGTGGCTGCTTTTCCTCACCCTTGGGAGGCCTTACTGTAGGCACTGGATCTGCTGAGCCTGGAGAGGTACCAGACCTCCTATTGGCCCAGTTCAGTCCCCTTTTCCTCTAGACACCGACCTGATCTTTTAAGTCCAGTGGTATCTCATGTGGTGAGGTTGCTCAGCCACGTTTATGACCCTGTATGAGCTGCATCCACACAAGGTGTACAAAAATGGACAATGAGACCCCAGACTTGTGTGTTGTGTCCCTCTGGCCACTGCTTGGATCCCAACCCCTGCTTAAGACAAGCTGCATTCAGGGCTCTGCTCTAGCTCACTTGGCCCAGACCCTGGTTTTGGGCTCTCAGCAGGGATCCCCACAGCCAGCCCACTCCTGAAACACAACACACACCCAACCCATCCCTCTCAGTTCTAGAACATTAAACCCCATGGGTTTCACTGCATTGCACACAACTAGGTCCTTGTCTATGGCCAATGGTGCGCCCAAGGGTGCTCTTCATGTCTTCCTAGACAGGTCCAAGCAAGCAGATGGGACTTGGCCCCCTTCTCCGATCTCTTGCAGACTTTCAGCAAGTATGAGGAGAGCAAGAAGCCCTCCAGCCCCACATGGTCCAAGAGCGGCACCTCACCCTGCAACAGCCCCGGCCCCACCAGCCCCTGGAAGGATGGGTCAGAGCTGAGCACCTTGGTGTTCCTCAGCTTGAAGGTTGACCAAAAAAGTGAGCATTGTCTTTCCCAGGCACAGAGGGCTGGAGGGACTGTGAGGGACACCCCCAAATACTTACTCCAGTCCCATTCTTTCCCATCCACAGCTGAACACATCATGGAGGTGTCAGCAGTAAATGGAGAGCACACCTTCAAGACACTGATTCAGACACCTGAGTCAGTGCTGACCCTGCTCTCCCAAGGTGTCCCCATGGAGATGGGGATGCAGCACCTCCTCTGGTACCTCTCCTCGATCCCCAGGCCCATCCTCATCATCTATAACTTCTGGGCACCTGAGCTACCTGCTCTCTTTAAAGCCCTGGATGCCACAGGTAGGAAGGTGGACTTCTGCCACATTGTGGGTGGTTACATGGATATGTTGCCCTTGGTCAAAGAAAAGCTGCCCAAGGCCACTTCCTACAAGCTGAAGAACCTGCTGAGAATATACTGTCGCCAGCAGCTCAATGAGAGCAGCGCACTGGCCATGGCCAAGGCCTCGCAGGAGCTTTGGAGAGCCCTGGAGCTCCCTGCCCATATCGATGTGGGGATGATGCTCACCCACTGCAACCTGCAGAGCTACACCGTTCTGCGGCCTCTGGTCCAGGAGAAGCTGCTTAGTAGGAGGGCAGCCAGGATCTTGGCCCAGCGTAACCTCATCCTCTGGGAGCTGGAAGAGGCATGAGCACATGAGGGATGCTTGGTATGGATGCAGGGATGCTCACCAGGGATGCTCCCAGCATGGAGCTTAAAAAGCTCAGGACTCTGGGTCAGCTCTAGAAGGAAGAAAACACCCAATCAAATTAATATCTTTGTAAAATAAATAACAGTGTGATTTATTGGGGTGTCTCCACCTCTCTTTTTCCCGGACAGGCAGGAAGGGAGGTACTCGAAGTGCTGCCTGGGCAGCAGCAGGTAACTTGTGTCCTCCTCCCAAACTCCCATCAGCCTGGATATGGTTTCCGAGGGTGCCAGGCAGAGGTTGCAAGTGAAGTCCCCAAGCCGGGGTTGTGTGTGATAAGGCAGTGAGGGCCACACGCCACCAGGTGTCCTCTTTGTACAGCCGCACACAGCCAGGCGTGCAAAGGCCGGCTCCTCTGCTTGTGCACACCCACAGTCACCTGTGCACACTCGCTTGTGCACACCCACAGCCACTTGTGCACACTCCCACCCACGGTTCTCATACCTATGCACATCCCTTGAGCCCAGCAGTCATCTCTCCTGTTGCNTGTGGTGAAAGTCTCATCTCTGAGAGGGTGCAGTAGGAGCACTGGGACAGGGATTGTCCCCCTTGACTGGGCACTGAAGCCATGCCTCAAACCCTGGGTTCAGTTTTGGGACACTTGCTCCCAGAAGGACATTGAGGGGATGGAGCATGTCCAGAGAAGGGCAAGGAAGCTGGGGAAAGGTCCAGAGCACAAGACTGGTGAGGAACAGCTGAGGGCCCTGGGGTTGTTCAGCCTGGAGAAAAGGAGGCTCCTTGCTCTCTACAGTGCCCTGACAGGGGGGGTTGATCTCTTCTACCAAGGAACAAGTGGAACCACCCTCAAGTTGCCCCAGGGGAGGTTTAGACTGGACAAGAGGAACAATTTCTTCCCGACAAGGGTTGTCAAGGCCTGGCCCAGGCTGCCCAGGGTAGTGGTGGAGTCCCTATCCCTGGAGAGGTTTCCAAGTCATGGAAATGTGGTGCCAAGGGACATGGTTTAGTGGTGACCTGGCAGTGCTGGGTTAAAGGTCTTAAAGGTCTTTTCCAATCAGAATGATTATATGAAATTATTCCATTCTATGGAGCTACCAGGCTTGGAAAATTGGTGGAGATGGGGAGAAAACATGAACCCCATCTCCTGGGAGTCCCCTGAGAACAAGCAGTGGCCGCTCAACCTCATCTGTGAGCTGCTGGAGCAATCCCAAAGGAGCTGCCACAACTTCACGGTGCCACACTGACTTGTCACCAAATTCAGACACTGCCACCCATCACCCTGAGGATGCTCCAGTGTCCAATATGGGATTGTCTGTGGAGAGAATCCTCTACAAGAGGCACAGCCAGAGGGGAGCAGAGCCCATCTGTCTGCTGTCACCAGCCTCATCAAAGTCTTGTAAAACAATAGCAAAGTCAATGGGCTGCAGGAGCTGGATTAGCTGTTTTTCTTTTCCCTGAGCTGCCATAAAGCTCAGTCATCTGGCTAGAAAAGGGTTTGTCACTGCTGGGTAAGTGGAGCAGCACCCAACCAACCTCAGCCATGGAAGAAAAGGCTGCACCCTGCAGTGTGAGGGCTCCCCAAAGGTCCCATCAGCTTCTACCTCAAACAGGCTGGTACAGCCCTGCTTGGACATTCCTTCACCACAGCTACCCTGTGAAAATCTCCCATGAGGTAGAATCAGAGCATCTCTGGGGTTGTTTTTTTTTTAGAGCAATAAATAACTTTACTGAATTAAGCAAAGCTCCTGAAATGATATATAATATGCTGCTTGCTTGATTGGCTGTTATTAATAATGCATTGCTCAATCTAAACCATTCATAAAATGACTCCCCACTAGCCCCAAGCAAAGTGCTTTGGGACTTGGGAGAGGGAAGAAAAAAAAGGCAAGAAGGAGAATCATAAATCCTTTCTGCTTATGAAAATGGATTTCTTCCCCCGACAATCATGCAAAACTAATTAGAGCCAAAGGGCCGGTTCCTCTGCATTTGATTAGGCTCTGAGAGATGGCTCAGCTTGGCTGGCCAGCTTGGGTGGAAGTCCAAGGCAGAGGAGTATTCACTCCAGTGAGATCAAGAAAGGTTACCTGGTTATAATTCTAATAAAAAAACCCAGCCTGCTAACATCCAAACAGATTTGTATCCCGCGGACTACCAAAAGTAAAGGTGAGGAGATCAGGATTCTTGAAGATTTGGAGAAGTGGTGAGGCAAAGCGGAGGGAAGCCTTATCTAGATGGAAGGAGAAGCCACATCATCTCTGATCAGACAGGATGTTCCTGGGGTGGTGGATTGTGAACTCACCTGGTCTTGGAAAAGCTGGCTTGGGGCTAGAAGCTGGAGAAGCCATGGGACCCCAAACTGGGGGCTTGCCCTTCTCCTTAAATAGGCAATGCCCTTGACCAGCATGGTGAGGAGGGCTCCTCCCTCAGACATGGGTTGGATATTAATGGTGTGAATCATCAAACTCACTGATTGCAGTGGTGATCCAGTGAGGATCACCACTCCAGCTGGGAGGTTGTCCTTGTTTATAACAGTGGGACACACATCCACAAAGCTGCAGTGGTCAACACTCACTGTAGACCTGGCCCGAAGCCCAGCTTCTACTTGTCACATGTTTAGGAGCATGCTGAAAATGAGGGTGGTAGGGACTGAGGCAGGTGTGCTGTGAGGAAGAGAGGTTGAGAACTCCACAGCCTGATCTTCCACCTACCCACCCACCCATCCATAAATGTCTCCATCATCCTGTCTTGGAGCTCTTATCTGAGGAGGTTAAGGAGCCACCACAGAGAACTGTTGTTACTCCCAGTGCTCAGCCCATGGGAAACTGAGGCACAAGTTGTGACACAAACCCCACATGTTGTGGCCACTAGAGAGGTCTGAATGGGAAGGTGGATGGATGGTGTAACCCATGCTATGCTGCTTCATGCTATCATGCCCTCCCAAGCATCTAGGTTAGAGCTAGGCCCTCAGGGTCATGAGGAGAGATGTGTCATCCATCCCATCAAACACGCCTCAGGCCCTGACCCATTTCTAGCACAACACACTGCCTCCAATGCTCCTGAAACTCTGCCACCTTATCTAGGACACTTGGATTTCTTCCTCTTGCATGATGAATGAAGACATCTTAGGAAGAGCTCAGCACAGAGCAGTGAATAGCAGCCAAGAAAGAAAACAAGTGTCCTCTCTGTGCTGATCATGTCCTTGTGGCATTTTAACCTACTTCCATGCTCCTTCAAGCAAGTTTGCAGCTCCTGTGTCTCCTACCTGAGCTCTGCAGCCCAGGGCCCAGTCATGGGTCAACATCAGCAAGGGCTGACCCGTGGTCCTGCAGCCCCATGCTGATGGGGAGCTTGAGACGTGCAATAAGCCAACAGGCAGGAGTGAGGAACACTGTGGGTATGTATCTCTCCTTCTTGGAGATACTGAGCTCCCAGGATGCTGTCCTGTTGGCCACAGGGCTTGGAAGATGCTGACAGCCTGTAAACATTCAGAGAGTGATCGAAGTGGGGGAAAAAAAAAAGCCTATAAACCACAACTCCAAATGTCTGATGTTGTAATTCCCTGAGCTGCAAATTACTAATGTTTGGGAGAGTGTCATGGGAAGGGTGAGGGCATGCTCGGGTGAGCAGCCAGCCACAGGGATGGACGTAGAGTGAGTCATGGCTCAGCCCAGAAGATGCTGAAAGCACAATGGAGGTCCTAACTCTGCTCCAGCAGGAAGGGAGTCACGGAAGTGCTGCCCTGTAGACATCTGCACTGGATTTGAAGGGATACCTCTCTCCTGTTTGACCCTTTGTAGCTTCCTAAAGTGAGGTGGCCTTGTCCATCTCCTTGGGACAGTCCCCTGGACCATGCCGAGGGCTTTGCTGGGGGATGTCAATTGGGTTGGGCCAAATCAGTGCACCGTGATGTCCAAGGTGTACCTGCACCATGGTGCAATACTTGGCCAGTGTTGCTTCACTTGCATGAAAACAAGGTGGTTTTGGTGGCCACACATCAACCAAGCACCTTGTACACCCTGTGGGTGTCAGCCACCTGCCAGCCCTCACACCGCAGGAAAGGGAAACAGAGGGACCTGAGCGCCCACGGCAGAGCTCTTGGGTGAAAACACCGGTGGGGCAGGGCGGAGGGGCTGATAGTGGGAAGCAGGAATTGATCCAGTTCAAAAAATCAATGATTTCTTGGGTTTCTCACGGCGAAGTGAGAGGAGAGGGGTAAGGGGGGTCGGG
>VWZY01012685.1:0-21744 GCA_013399075.1 Chloroceryle aenea | reverse complement strand
GAGCCGGTCTGGAGGGGTGATTGGGGAGCTCAAGCGTCATGAGACTTTCGCCCTCGTGCTGCTTTGTGGGTGCCCCCCCCACCTCTGCTCCCCCATCGCATCCCACATGGGGATCTGCTTCTGCAAGCCAGGCTGGGCTGGGATAGATATGGTGCACCCCAAAATTACCCCAGCCAGGGGCTTTAAACGTATGAGTCAAGGGGTAGCCACCCCCAGCACTGCTGGGATCTTACCCCTCCATCACTCCCAGAGCCTTTCTTTTAGGGTCCACCCCTTCCCGGTCCTTAAACCCTAGCCCTGGGGTGGTCTCTCCTTGTAGGATAGGAGCGTTTGTATCCCCTTTTGCTTCCCCCTCTCCCCAAAAGTTGTTGCGCGTGTTTTATTCTGCCTCTCCATTGCCAATAAAATGCCTCCCCCCTCCTGCACTAAATGACAGGGTTCGGGACTGGAAGGAGCAGCAAAACTTGCCGACAAGGCACAGACAAAGGGGTCTTGCTGCCAGCTTCTCGCAGAGCTGAAGTTAACCTCTTCCCTGGTGGGACACAGCTTCCAGACGCCAGCATCCAGTTCCCTTTGCAACGCAAGAAGGGGAGTAAGGAGTTAGCTCCAAAATATTTCACTTTAAAGACTTCTAGCAGCCAGGGACCCCACACTCTCTTGCGGAGAAAAAAAAAAAAAAAGAAAAAAGAAAAAAGAACTTAAGAGGCTGGGCTTTTTCCATGACATAGAAAAATATGAAGATGGGGGGTTGGTTTGAGGTCTGAAAGTGTGCTGAAAATCTCAGTAACTCGAGGGTTTAGAGGAAGGCTGGTTGTGAAAGAGCTGTGGTTGCTCTGTTTTGCCTAATTCCGGTCCCAGCAGGGTGAACTCTGAGCCCTCAGATCTCATTTTTTTTATTACAAAACCTGGAAAACAGCATCCCAGGGGCTGGTATTTTCTAGGGGGGAAAAGAAAGGGTTTAGAGGGAAGTTCCCTGCTCATGTAGCTAGTCAAAGGCTCTGCTTTTGACGAGGAAATGCTTTCTGCTGCTTCCTCTTAGCACTTGCAAGAAAAAGCAGATCCCTGACTTGACTTCTCCAGTTCATTCCCCCCATCTCTGTTCCTAGGAGGAAGGATGAGGCTCCTGCTCTGCTGCCTGTGGCTGGCTGCACTCCTGGAGCCCTGCCTGGCCTGTCCCAGTGCCTGCTCCTGCTCTACCAAGAAGAATGGACGGCTGTTGGCCGAGTGTGCCTACAAGGATCTCCAGGAGGTACCCAAGGGGTTGTCCTCCAATGTGAGCATCCTCACCTTGTCAGCCAACAGGATAAGCTGGTTGGGGCAAGGCTCTTTTGCTGAGGTTCCTGAAGTGCAGTCGCTGTGGCTGGGCTACAACCAGATCGGGGTAGTAGAACTAGGGGCTTTCTCCTTGTTGGTGCACCTGAAGAACCTGGACCTGAGCCACAACAAGATTGTGGATTTTCCCTGGCATGACCTTCGTAACCTCACTGGTCTGCAGATCCTGAAGATGAACAACAACCGCCTGGTTGGTCTGCCTTGGGACGCTTTCCGCTCCTTGAAGGACCTGCGCTCCCTCTGGCTTAATGACAATGAGTTGACCACCTTGGCCGAGGGCACCTTTGACAACCTGCCTTCCCTGTCCCAACTGCAGATCTTCAACAACCCTTTCAACTGTTCCTGCAAAGTCTTCTGGCTGAAGAAGTGGACTGAGAACACCTCCGTCTCCATCACCAAGGGGGGGTCTACCCTATGTGTGGCTCCCAGTAGGCTGAAGGGCAGGCCGGTGACAGACATCCCTGACCACTACTGTGTTGCCCCCTCTGTGCAGCTCACCTACCTCTCCAACCTGGACAACACTGTCATGTACAATGGTCTCACCCTGACCCTGCACTGCAGTGTGGCGGGCAGCCCTCTGCCAGAGATTAGGTGGAAGATCCAGACCTCCAGCCGCCGTGTTGAGATCAGTGGTCCCAATGTGGCTCGAGATGGAAATGTCAAGCAGAGCCAAGAGCGCTTCTTGGTCTTCAAGAACGGCACCATGGCCATCCCCAACTTCCGCAAGGAGGATGAAGGCATCTACACCTGCCTTGCTGTCAACGATGTGGGCATGAGGGATGTCTCAGTCAATGTGGCCTTGGCTGGGTCGGAGAATCCAGCTGAAGATCTGCTCCGAGATGACCCCCAGGCCAGCCATCTCGGGGGTCAGAACTGCTACAAAGGGGATGAAATGGATCCCTCCGGTGTTGGAGAAAAGCTGGTGATTGTTTACCACATGCCAAGGGAACAGAAGAGCCGGGCTGGAGGAGCAGTGCCCCAGGTCCATCTGGGGATCCTCCTGCTAACTTTGTGCATCACACTCTACTGTTGAAGAGGGGAGAAGAAATTGGTGCCTTGAAGGTTCCTCCTCTTTCTGTAGCATTTATCTTCACATAGTGCCATGCCTTTGCTGAGCTTCTGGGAACTGTGGGCGGTCAGGAGTCAAAGGGGGCTGAGGCTCAGGCCCAGGGCTAGTAGTTCAACCGCTCCTTAGATGAGGGTCAGGGCTGGGCAAACAAGCTCATGATGATGTAGAGCAGAACCTCACTGTGCTGCCACTTTCCAGGTACCCAAATCTGCCATCTCCTGATTTATCTCTCTCCTGAGACCAAAGTGCGGCTGCAGGATTAAAGTCCACCCTCAACAGGGTGACCATCACCTATTCCCAGAGCCCACCACCATGAGCCCTCCTCTACCTGCAGCAGTGAGCTGTGACCAGGGAGAGGATCTCTCAAAGAGGATCCCATCAGCCCAGTGGCACCTAAGATGACATCCCTGCTGTGACCAGCAACCACACCATGGCCAGGTGCATCCTTCCTATCACCAAACTCATGTGAAGCACCAGGAGCAGAAGGACCAACCTGAGAGTGGGAGGGCACATAGCCTGGGCACATTGTCCCAGGTCATGTGGCTCTGGGGAACAGAGATGATGGAGTTTTGCAAGCAGGTTGGGTATGATAGGACACATTGGGTGGGTCCATGGGCTTGGATCAGGACATTCTTGTAGAGCAGCAGAAGCTTTTCCACAGGCTTCATGCCTGCAGAAATACAAAAGGCTCCCGCTGGCTGAGTGCTGGGAGCACTCAGGGTGCCTACACCCTCTGCATGCTGCAAGATGAGGCCCTGCCACCCTCAGTACCTCCCCCAGACATGATGCAGCTGATTTCCCCGTGTCCCCCACCCCCCCTTTCTCTCTCACCACTTGTCTAAAGCAGTTGGCTGGGCTGGACTCACTGAGCTGCCCTGCTCTGGCTCAAGTCATGATCGTGGCAGGGAGGGATTGAGCTCAGAGACCAAGAACATTTCCCAGCGCTCCTCTCTGATGTGAAATGGAGTGGGGACTGATGATGGAGCAGGAGGAAGCAAGACTGGGAAAACCCAGACAACAGATTGAAGCTGAGCTGACCTATAAGCCACAAACACACTCCTTAAGTGCTTTAGCGTTCCCACATGGGACATATATAGATATATATATATACACCATATACCTGGTTGCCCCAGGGTGCTGGGGGACTCCTTGTCTCATGGTGGGGGGGGTGCTAAGCATCTCCATCTCCCCCACCTGAAAGCACAGTGCGGGGGCTGGCTTTTGTACCTTGTGCCAGTGCTTGCCTGCAGGAGCTGGGTCTGTCCAGATCCCTACAGCCACCCCTGTCTTATAAACAAAAGCTGTACAGACAGCAATAAATATCTTTTGGTTTTTAAACAACCTGGTGTGTGCAACCTCTGTGCATCCCAAAATCCCCTTGACCCAGCACCTGGGGTACCACAGCTTATCACCTATCCTCTTTGCTCATGGGGCACCCATAAAGCCCTTACTGTGCTGTAGCATCCCCCCAGTTCTCCCCAAGCCCTTTCGGTGCTGTAGCATCTCCTCAGCTCCCCTCCAACCCTTCCCTGTGCTGTAACATCCTCCCCAAGATGTCCCTGGAGGGAGGATATATTTATAGGGTACCCCAAAATGTTTCCCCCTCCCTGCATTGCTGCCTGCAGCAGACAGGAAGGCAGTGACACCAAACTCGTCTGAAAAGCAGCTGTCCCAGAGCTTCAAGCCTCCATGAAAGCTCTCCAGCCCCACAATTCAGTGTTCATCCATCTCATTGGATAAGGAAAGGGGCAGCCAAGGAGCTGCTCTATGCCAACACCATCTGGGTACAGTGCTGAGGTCCTTGTGGAGATTCCAAGGCAGAAACAGCCAGCAGCTCCTCCCACAAATGGCCACCTTTGATGCCAGCAGGCAGGCACATATTTTTCCCATTACAGGCAGAAAGGATAGAAACCATCACAGCCCCAAGGTGAGTTTTGGTTTTGTTTTGGAGGGTACAACTTTTAACATCAATTTTACCCAGATGGAATCTTCCCTGCCTGCCTGGAGGAGTACAGCAGCTTATTCCTGCAACCTCCTCTGGTTTGGAGGTTTGGAGCCTGGGCTAAAGATAAAAAAAAAAAAGCTTAAGCCATTTCTGAAAGTATCTGTTTACCTTGCAGAGCTGCTGCTCCCCTCCCTCCCCATTTTGATGGCATGTGGCTGTTTTGTCACCAGAAAGGTGAATTCTTCCATATTTCCAAGTTCACTTACAGCTTTTAGGGCAAATTATTAAAGACTTTAAGCATTGCTCATTCATAACAAACAGGGCAGCTCCTGGGCTGGATGCTGCAGGTGATACTGCACCTGGCATCACCATCGTGACCCACCATGGCCACCAGCTGACACAAGACTGGGATGTCACAACCCCCATCAGCTCCTCTTTGTCCTTCACGATTGCAAAGCCACAGAATGGCCCAGACCCAAATTTCCATTCCCCACACGGACAATTTTTCTGTTAAAGACTGTTTCCAGACAGATCAGCTTCCTGAACCACGTCACCATCAGGACAGAGGTTGGGTGGAAAGGACTGTGGATGTGCACTGGCAGAGCTACCTCATGGCCATACTGATGCTGGAGGGTTTAGAGAAGAGGTGAGAAGCCACCATGAAGAAGAGGAGTTCATTTCTCCCTCAGGGCACCCTACTTATGTCAAAGAAGGGAAAGAAAACAAGCAAATCAATGAAGCCACCTCTTGTCTTCCTCCCAGGGCTGTCATTTCACACCTCAGCCCCAGTCCGCTGCCTGCCAAGACATCTCCAGGAAGCCTGGGGCAGGGCTGTGTAAACACATGCTGAAATCCAGTTCCACCCATGGCCCAGAGCTGCCAAAAGATTTTAGGGATTACTGAGATGGCAGTGCCTCGGAGGCTGGAGATGGGTTGGGGTGGGCTGCGAGGGAAAAGCACAGGCTTTGCTTTAGGACATCCCTTCACCCCATCCAAGTGCTCACCAGCACCGCATTTCTGCTGGGCTCAGACACGCAACCCCAAACATGCACACTGCGAATCCCAGAGCTGGGAAAACTGCTGGAATTACACCTTGGGCTCCTGCTGTCTTGAAATGACGACTCAAATCTGCCTGCAGTGCCACCACTGCCACCCAGTTTGGTGACATTGTGCGCTGTGCCAGACAGTAATCAAATACAATTAAAATGGTGCTGGTTTAATCATCTTTGATTAGTGGGCAGTGGATGTGATGGGGTTTTGATCATCCAAGCACAACGAGTGGCTGCTGGGGAAGCAGGTGAAGGCAGACACCCCCCACCCCTACCTCTGTGCTGGGGTAGAAAGGAAGGAGAGCTTGTGGGGAGATGCCAGGACACTCCAGGCAAATCTTAAAGCAGAGGCTCATCACCCAGCACCCCAGCAAAAAGGCAAGGGGTCCCTGAAAGCCTCTGAAGAGCAGGTCTCTGCTCACCTCAGAGGAGAACCTTGGAGGGAGGGGACCAAACCCCATCAAGCAGCAAGGATGGCCCAGCAGCCCTGTTCTGTGCAGTGCTGAGATGAAAGAGTAAGAAGCCACCACTTATCAACAGCCCTGCCTGCAATGGTGGGCTGATGCCAGGCATCCTTCCAGACAAGGAAGGCAGGATTTTAAAGGCATACGTCATGGGAAGAGGTGATCCACCAACACCTTGGACACCTACCTTTGGTGCTTTAGTCAGAAAACATCCTGTTTCAGTTCCCATCCTTCGTGAGAGCTGTGCTTTAGGGGCCAAAGTTTGGATGAGAAAGCAAACTGATCAGCTTAGGGAGGGGGATCACAGATTTGGTCCCATCATGCCCGGGTTAAGCAGATCTACCACAAAGCCTCTGCTGAGCAAGGTCAGTCCTGAGCATCACCCAGAGATACAGCTACAACAGTCCTCATGTCCCTCCTGACATGTCTGGCTTATTTGGGAATGGCCAAAGAGACACAGTGCACCCTGAGCATAGGAATGAGGTATGTGATTTATTAACCTTCCCCAACTCGTCCAAGCAACATGTAAAACTGCTTACTATAGATTCAAGCTCAGCTCATTCACAAGGTCACTAGCCCTGGGAACTGCTGGCTTTAAACAAAACAGGGTGTGGTAGCAAGAGGCACGCAAGGGGATGAGAGCTACAGGGAGCATAATATGAATGGCTCTGCAACCTCACAGCCCAGAGCAGGAGCAGGTGGGGATTTTAACCTTCACAAAAATGGGGAAAAAGTAGTCCCGGGGTTAGTTATGGTGTCTGAGGGGAGCCAGGATCAGACCTGAATGGGAGAAGATGGGGTGGGCAGTGGGGACCTTCTCCACAGGGAGACCTTGCTGAAATGGGTGTAGTTTCTTGTGCTCAGTCTGAAGATCTCTCCACACACACATGCACACACACAAACACCTTCTCCCTCTTTCCACACTGCCCTGGTGCGGGGGACTTGTGCCTTCCATGCAACGTATCTGAAAGAGAGCTGTTGAGAACTGATGGGTTTATAGCAGGAGTGACTCTTAAGATGTTTCTGAGATGCCTGAGGAGTTTAGCTTGGCTCATCAACACCTCTCTGTCCAGGTCAGTCTTGGAGATGAGCCATTTGTCTTCACCTCTGCACCTTGCTAGTGGTTCAGCATGGACCTAGAGCTAAAAAACAGCCCCTGTCACCATTGGAGAGGGACTGGAGGCTGGAGAGAGGCAAGAGGTGCCTCAAATTCCTGCCTGTGCAGGAGAGTCAACAGGAGGCAGGCATAGGATGGGATGGGACAGGAGTGTGCATAGGAGGCCTAGAGAGGTGCGGGGCCTTTTCTGGAGGTCAGGCCTTGGGGGGATTGGGCTGGGTGCCATTGGCCGTGGGGTCGGAGAGGGCAGTTTTCCGGCAAGCCGTCAGTGAGGGGTTGTTGAGGAGTGTGTAGGCCAGCCACCAGCGAGCTCGGCTCTGCTTGAACCTGGCTTTGCTCAGCGGTGCCTTCTTGGGCTGCATCAGCTGGATGCCTGAAAGGAGATGGGGAAAGGGCAGGAAATTATTTCATCCCTAGCTCCCCGTCATTGGGGCTACCCAGATGTCACCTACACCTTGGGGAAAAAGCAGAGGACCCCATCCCACCCTTGCACAGGCTGAGGAATAGGAGCAGCTCCTGAGATGGAGATGATCACCAAGAAGAGGTGGCATAAAAATAGAGGGCACTAGACCACAAACTTCAACAGTCCTTTTACCCCAAGGCACCACCTCCATCACTAGAGGATTGGCAAACCCACAGAGAAGACCCCAATACCACCCCACAATGGTTGTTCTTCCCCCTAGCTGGTGGTGGGAAGGTCTCACCTTCTTCCACATTGCTGGCCAGGAGCCCCGGTTGCCCCTCCGGCTTGGCTAGCTGGAGGAGCAGCAAGCAAAAAGCTTTCATCACTGGGTGGGATTGGCTGACCTCGATTTTCAGATAGTGGCAGTAAGTGTGGTAGCCTGAGGGAACACAGATCACAGTAAATGCATGTGGTGGGGCCAGATTTCATGGTTCCCAACACACGCATGAACCCCCCCTCCTCCCCCAGAGCAAAGGGGAAAGTTATTTGCAGGGTTCCAGCTCTGCCCTGCCAGAGCTGCTCTGCCTTCAGAGCTGGAGATGAGCTCTGCTCCCAGATCCCAGCAGAAAAAGTGGAGGAAGGACTGAGGTCACCTCCCTGCTGCCTTTAGAGCAGGAGAGATCATAGTATCATCAGATCATTTTGGTTGGAAGATCAAATGCACTGGTTAACCCAGCACTGCCAGGTCACCACTAAACCATGTCCCTCAGCACAACATCTCCATGGCTTTTGGAGGTCTGCTGCCTATGGGAATGGAGTCTGGCCACTGGTGAAGCCCAGGGGATCCCAGAAGGGAATCACCTGCCCTTGGGGATGGATAGAAAATCAGGATTAAGCAAGCCTCAGGAGAAGCCACTTGCTCTAGTTGTCCCACTCACACATTTCTGAATGCAGGTGGTTTGAAGCCACCCTCAATCCTGGCAGCACGAGGCAACACAGGAGCCCCAGACCATGTCCCCCAGAAGCTCAGTGGTGGGAGAAGAGCCTCCGTGTTGACAGAGGTGCTGCAGAGGGGTCCTCTCCATGCCCTACCTGGGTCAAAGCTCTCCACACCACGGTTCAGCAGGCTGATGTCTAGCTGGCAGAAGTGGATAGCATTATAAAGGCCAGAAATGACCATCCTCCACATCCCAGCCAGGACACCCACAAGGACATTGATGGGGAAGAGCAGGTAGGTAACTATGTAGAGAGCTCGCCTGCGGGTGGAGAAGGAGGAGGAGTAAGGAACACAAACACTACGGGATGGGAAGCACAGCCCTTCCCTGACAGAGAAACCTCATGCCAAAATAAGCCTCCCACCCATCTGATGAGGACACAGACCTCATCAGATTCACCCCACAGAATCAAGGCTGGAAATGGACCATGGCCATCCGAAGCACCTCAAGAAACCTCTCTGGAAGCATGGAACCACTTAAATCCCTCAAAACCAGAGGCTTTCCCCTTCAGCTCTCAGCACAGATGATACCACAATATCAGGGGCACGTGTAAACCAAACACAGTCCTGGAGTCCTGGACCTCAGGAGGTTCAGTACTGCCTTGAAGGCCCCCCACATCCCCATACCTGTTGGTGAGCTCCTTCCTCAGTGGTTGCTGCTCCAGGAATTGGTAGTGAGCTGCCAAATTTTGCACAATGACAGCAACAACCAGGGTCAACCAGAAGGGCCTGGGGGGGAGGAGAGAAGCAGGTTGGATAGCAAAAAGGTCTCCAGGATGAGCCCATCCCAGGCAGCAGAAACCTCCAGCAGTATTGAAAAATCCAAGGTACTCTCCTTGCCAGAGTACCCCAACACATGCCATGGCCATGGTTACAGCACCCACTTGGGCTCCTATCCCTCTCCAAGGGCTGTGAGCGCTCACCACATGTTCTGAAGGATTTTGAAGAGGGGTGTGTTTGTGCCAGACTGGAGTGGGATGACGAGGAGGAAGGTAAACCCCACCGTGCAGATGAAGAAAATCACTTGCTGGATGAGGAGACCTGAGAGGGAGACACGGGAGAGAAACCACAGCATGGGAGGATGGAGAAGTGATTCTCATTCTCACAGAACCCGTTGCTGAGCACGTCTTTCATTTTAATCCCATAACAAGCCCACGAGATCTTTACCTGACTCCCCCGCACCGAGCACAATGCTCTGCACAGGATGTAATGACAAGTTCAGCCTTTCTTATCGCTCCCTGCATTATCCCCACCGAGAAGAGGCATCACTCGGGGCTGCAGCTTGAGCTCTGATTTCTAATCATAAATCACACTGGAATCAGCAGTGGCTGCGCTTCCTTGTGCCAGAGCTTGTGCTTCACCTCCTCTGCTTTGCTTTAATAACTTGAAAACTGAGATTTTTAAGCAGGAGGGAGATTCACAGCAGAATGAGGAGACACAGCCAGCTCTGCATCGAGCACCGGGGGAGCCAAAGGAAAGCTGCTCCTCTCTGGCAAAGGGGTGCAAGGAGCTCCTGAGGGCTCCTGAGCCCTCCCTTTTGTGAAATGGAGCAAGAAAGGGCAAAGAGATGCTTAAATCTGGGGTAGGCTGTGCAAAGTGGATCTCCACCACCCATCTGTCCCCTCCTGACCCCCAGTACTCCTTACCCAGGCAGGCAAAAGCTGTCTGGAAGGCAGCAAAGCTCATCCAGCAGACGACAGCTTGGCGGGATGGGCGAAGGATATGGGCTTTGTAGAAAACATCCAGCACGGCCCCTTGGTAGAGTGCCTTCAGGTTGTTCCTGGGGGGAGAAACCAGCTGCATCCTTGCTCAGTGACAAGGGCAAAGCCAGAGAAGTGAGGACACTGTACCTGTGCATCACCAGCGTCCTCAGGAGCATGGCACAGGTCAGCAGGCAGCACAGCACCAGTGAGCAGATGTAGCAAACTGTGGAGAAGCAAGGGGGAGATGGCAAGGTCAGGGCTGCCACCAGCCCCAGCAACGAGATTTTATTCTTAAACATGTTTGAGTTACGGGGATTCATGGAGGTACACCCTAGCAGGGCTCCGTGCCTCAGTTTCCCTCCCTACCCCCTTTGTGATACGGGGATCTCCATCTCCCAGGTGGGCAGGAGCAGGTGAAACAGTGAAAGGGAAGGGGAAAGCCAAACAGCCAGGAGAAACACAAGCACTTAGGGTAGATCAGCACTGGAAAAATCATTGAGCAAGCTGTGATGAGCAGGCAGTGTGATGGTGAGAGCCCAGGGGAATGCTCGCAGAAAAGGGGATGCTGCAGGGGGTAAAGTGAGAAGGGGGAAGGAGGTCTGGTGGGAGGGATGGAGGGGTCAGGAAAACAAAAGCCTCCTGTGATGGCTTAGTGACTTAGAACAAGCCATAAAAGCTTCCCACTGGGGTTGGTGGTACCTCAAGGTAATGCTGTGGAGGGAGGTTGGGCTCCCCTGGCCATCCCCACACTGCCCCCCCTTCCATCCAAGGCTTTCAATTATCCAGGGGCCTGGGGGACATCTGCTCGATTCCAGCACACCTCAAAGGCCCCAGCCGAAGGACAGCATCTGCAGTGCGGTGCTGCTGGCTCACCCTGCCTCGCCAGTTTGGCATGGGGTGGCTGCTTGGAGATGCCTGGCACAGCACCAGGCCGCCTTTTCATGGCTACACGACTGTGGCAGCTGGTTCTTAAGTTCCCCTGGAAGCTGCCCCATCACCAACCAGTTTTCTGGACTGTGCTCTGGGTTAGAAATCTCTTTGGTAAATTCTGAAGGCTTTCAAAAATCAGCGATGGATGCAGGACCTGGCTGGGAACCCACCTTCCAGTGACCACAGGTAGTACTTGACGATGTTGAGCTCCTTCTCCATGTCACCTGGGACAGCTGGGCTCTCTGAGGGCACCAAGCCAAACTGGACCAACAGCACCACGACGTCCTTTGTCATTCCCGCCCTCACGATCTGGATAGTGGGGATGACGGCTACCAAGAGGAGCAGGGCGACCTGCGAGGGAGCGGTGCCATGTGAGCCCTGGGTCACGGCACCCCATTGCTGAGCTGGCACCTTAGCTTAAAGACTTAAGTCTGGCTGAGCTCTGGAAGCACATGGCCAGTTGCTGCAGCTCAGCTGAGGGATGGTAATACCTTGAGGCACGTTAATACCAGCCCTGTAGTCAAAATTGTGGCGTGACAATGACTTCTGGGCTTCACTGTCTTGAGAGGACCCAGACAAGAAGACAAGGAAGGGGTTCTAGTTGTTATTTAACCACGGGCATCACCTGGTAGACAGCGATCATGGCCATGGTTATGGACAGGACGAGCTTCAGTGGGATCCGGAAACCTGTAAGGCAAAATTGAAGGGATGTATTGGAGAGGAACGGGGATGTGGGATCATGGGGGAAGAGTGGAGCAGGCTGTGGGTCCACCCAGCCCCACAGCCAGAGCAAGCACCCTAAGGGAGAGCACTGGAACGGGGCGGACAAATATGAATTGGGATTTTCTCAGGGAAATCCCTCATGGCTGCATAGCTGGGAACAGTTTCTCTGTCCTTCAGCTGGATGGGTTGCCCTTCCTGTTGTTCTCTCCTACAAGCCCAGGAAACCTTGTGCACCCACAGGATTTACTCCCAGCAGCCTGCTGTGTGGGGTGTGACCTTCCATGACAGCCTCTGCTTCTTCCACAGGCAGAGGGTGGCGAGCAGGAGTTCCCCGGTCCTGAGCTAGTAGGGATTTGATCCACTTCTTAAATATTTTATTCCCTTACTGTAGACTTATCAAGCACCAAGATGCAATATTAGCCCAACCCATGCCTGACCCTCGCTGCCTCAGCCCACCCATGTCCCCATGGCCGGAAGGAGGTCCAGTCCCCACCCCAAACAGCAACAGTTTGCACAGATCTGAGGTGTTGCACGTGCGGTGGAACAGCAGCTGCCGCAGAGCAGATGCTTTGGGGAAGGAGCCAAGAAAGGCATTTGCTCTCCCCGGGGGAAGGAGAAAGCAGCTTGTTTGGTGAGCTGCTGCTGCAGTCGAAGAGTGCAGCCCAAGCCTACCTTCCTCGGGAGCATAGATGTAGGAGTGTAAATAAGTCTGGACCCTGGAGAGGAGGCTCTCTTCTGTCTTTGTGGAGCTGAAGGAGGGGGAAAAGCATGTCCCTCAGGCGCAGGGACCCTCTCTGTCCCTGCTGCAGGCAGCCAGGCAAGGCTGGCACAGGCAGAGCTATGGGAATGTGTTGTTCTTACCTTCCCTTCTGAGGACGTTTGGACAGAACAGCCTTTAGGTACTTCTTGTAATAACCTCGCCCTGTAACCTTAAGGGAAGCAGTAATAAATTGCCTGATCAGAGCACAGGGACATGCTCAGGCACTTGGGCTGGTAGAGGTGACTCTGCCTTTTGCAGGGGACTCTCAACAGAACATCTGCATCCCATCCAGCAGCCATATCCGTGGCTCTGCTCTCTCTGGCCACCCACCCGTCACTAGCACCCTCCACAGATGATGTGGGTCATGGGGTCCCAGCACTTGTTTGGATAATGAATATGTTGGAATGATGCCGGCACTGCAAAGGTAGAAATAAATCCACCTTCCAGTAGGACAGCTGAAAACCCTCCTTCCCATCAGCCAGCTCCCAGCAAGTGCCCGGGGGTCACTTCAGTCCATGAATGTGCTGATAGTTTTTTGTTTTGTTTTGTTTTGTTTGAGGTAGTTTTTTTCCTCCTCTCTTCCCAACAAAGGCCCCAGCATTTCCCAAAGGGCTGGGGATTATCCAGCCTGCTGGGAAAACAAGACAACCCCAGTCCTGGCCTGAATGGGATGTATTGATGCCTTTAAGCCTCTTGTACTAAGGAGTTTACTTCAAAGATGGAATTTTCACTCCCTCTTCAAATCCAGCGACATAAACAGAACCGCGACCTGCACCATCAGAAGGACAGAGAGGAAGCAGCTCCCGGTGCCAGAGAAAAGTGGGGAACACATGCCCTGGGAGGACCCCCAGTTCTTCCAGTCCCCACCCCCTATAGTTACCCTGTGGATCTTTATTACCTCTTTATCCAAGGTCTCTTCCTGCCCAGTGAAGCTCCTGATGAGCAGGGCTGGATACCAAAGGCTTAAGAGCACAAGGCAGAGGATGATGGGGATGTAAGAGAGCGTAGAGTAGTATCTGTATATCTGTGGAGAAGCAAAGATGTCACACTCCACCCCAACCTGGGGGCTTAGACCTGGGCAGGTGACACCTTAATGTCACTTCAAGAAGGTGACGAGAAAGCCACCTCCACCCCTGGGCCACATCAACCTCACTGCTCTTTCTCCAGGCAATGGGATACATACTTTTGGCGACTGGGGACAATCCACCTTCTGCCAGATGTGGATCACACAGTGGCACCAGGAGAGCAAGCATCCCACGAGGTAGCTGAGCCTGTGTTGGACGGTGGCACAGGCAATCAAGGGGTAGTAGAAGGCAGGGTAGTAAAGCAAAGCCAGGATCTTCCAGTATTCTAGGTGGGATGAAGGGAAGAGGGGAGAGAGAGCAAAACAGGTAAGAAGGCAGCACTCTCAGTAGGGACCAGGGTGAACAGGCTTCTCAGGGTGCTGCCCAAAGCTGCACACCTCCTGGGTGGGGAGAAGTGTGGTGTTCACTGGTCAGTAGGGTGTCTGCCTTACCCCGGGTACTCTGGGAGGAATGGGCGATGAGTGGCAGAGGATCCTTATCCAAGACCAGCACGCACAGGGAGGAGAACAGGATGCCAAACACTGCAGCCACCAGCCCTCGATTGCCTTCCTCCTCCAGAAAGTTAGCTGGGCTTCAAACCAAGGAAGGAATGAGCCTTCCATACTCATGGGCACCCTGTCCCTGCCACCCTCTACCCCAGAGCTGGTTTAAGCCATGCTGCACACCAGCATCCCTCCACTTGCTTGGCTGCAGGGTGACAGGGACCCTAGTGACCAGGGTGCAGGGCCAAGATACCTGAGCAGTCCTGGGATGCCATTCCAGCAGCTCTGGTGGAGACGCCTGCGTTTCACCAGCAAAGACAAGCCCATGAGCACAGCCAGCTGCCAGAAACCCAGTGGAGGAAGCAATGAATATATGGGGAAGGGTGTCCGGAGGTGGGGTTTAGATATGCTGCTCTGTGATGAAAGCCTCCCCAGAGCCACCATCTCCACTCAAAACCCTAAATCCAGCTATGGTGGAAGCAGGGAGAGGTGCTTCTCAGCATGTTCTGATGAGTTACGAGCTCTAGACACCCGTGAGTCCCTTGTTAGAGCATCCCAGCTCAAACCTCTCTCCAGCTCAAGCTGAAGAACCCAGACCTGCTATTCGGGAGTAGATGGACATGACACGAGCTAAGGGATAGAAAATAGGATGTGGGGGCAGTCAACCCATGCCGTGGGACTTGGCAGGTACTTACAGAGACAGGTGCCATGCAGATGTGATATAGCCTGGGTGAAATGGTGGGGTCGCAGTCTGGGATTGCACTGGGAAACATGCTAAAAGAGGGGAAAAATAAAGCGTGGTTGCAGTTAGTCCCCAAAGGGCAGAGACACTGGAGTAATGCCCACGTATGCAGCGGTAGCAGAGATTTTGGTCTGATGCTGAGAAGGGCCAAACCCTGGTTACACAACAATAACTAGAGGTGAAGTCACCCTCATAAGATGACTTCATGATCAAAGGAGAGAGAGATAACACCCGAGAGCAGCTCTGAGCTGATCCCTGAAGGGAACAGCAGCTGGATGGCTTCCTTGCACGTACAGGGATGACAAGGAGATCAGGATGAAGCTCTCCTTGACCTCTTTCACCCTCCATAGCCATCCTGGCTCTGTCTTTTCAAGGGATGCAGCCTGCAGAGCAGTGTTCTCCTTGCTGCTTAGTTCACTGCACAGCTGGGAGGCTGTAGACCCCTTATAGTGTGTTTCAACACCTTCCCTGTGGGAGAGGATGCTGGGATGCTTGGTGAGGGACAGTGGAAGCGATGGCTGCTCAGAGACGGTGTGTGCAGGAGGGGATCCCGGAGCTGTGTCCCCTGGCCAGCCAAGGCCAGTGCCAGGCTTTGCTTTATTTATTTGCTCTCTGGCCTGTTACACCCCTTTAATCTCTCTCTCCTCTGACAAGGCCAGGCACAATCATGCCCCGCAACCTTCACCCAACACTGGGCAGAAAATCCCCGTGCTGAGGAGCTGAACCCCTGAGTCCCATTACTCTCTTGGGGGCAACCTCCTGAGACCCATAACTCACATAAGGGGACCCTCACACAAGGGGAGGGTCTGATAGTGAAATTTGGATTTCTCAGGCATCTTATGTCCAAGGCTGTCACCAACCTGATAGAAACGGTTTTATAGGACCAGATGCCATGAGTAAAACTCATATTTCTGCCTCTTTTTTTTCCTCTGCCAATGGCTGGCCTTGGATAGATCAGAAAATTCCTGCTGTCTAAAACTACCCAGGCTCTGAAAATCCAGGGCACCCACCCACAGGACTGATAGCACAGGTATAGCAAACCTTTTTTTTTTTGCTATCACGGGGGTTCTAGTATCTATATCCAGAGCATCCAGGAGCCATCAGATACTGCCTCCGTCCCTTTACTGACAAAGGACACACAGAAAACATCCAAAAGGTTTCTAGTAGAGCTGTGAGTCATGTAGGTGGGGCTTCACCTAGGGAAACTGAGGTGGGCAAGGAGATTTCAAAGGATTTTCACAATGTAGAAGATTAAGGACAAGAAGGGACCTTTTGGGCTGGTCACCACTGGGATCTCCTCCTGCTTGCCCTTGGGATTAGGTATTAGGTAATAATGAATGGCATAAAACCCAACCACAGAGTACTAAGTCAACAGAGTGACAATAGATGCTGATAGATAGGCCTCAGGATGCCCAGCCTTATGGGACACCTCGGATATATTGCCCCACTACTCCGTGCCTCAGATCCTCNAAAAAAAAAAAAAAGGTGAAAAGCCTGTTCAGGGTCACTGTGCCATGCAGGCACCCAGCCAAGCATCCCAGCACTGCCTCCCTACCGGTAGGTTGGGGTGTGCTACAAACTCTCTTCACCCCTAACAGAAATCTGCACGGCTGCTTGCAGAGAGCTTGGGGGGCAGGGGAGAGGGGGAGTGGAGGGGTTGGAATAAAGGCAGGGGACTGATTTGCAAGGCTGTCTTGAGGATACCTTCAAACCCAGAAGCGTGGAGCCAGAACAGCTCTCTCTAGTCCAGCAAAGCCTCTGAGGGCTTCAGCGGGGTCAAGGAGGCAGGTTACCACCATGAACTTGACCTTGCATTTTGGGGAAGGTTAAGCAAAAGGGAGCATAACTAATGCAGGTGCCCGCTGCAGGATTTGCCCCAGCAAAGAAATGAAGCATTTTTAGGCAGCCAAACCAAGCCTTTTTAATTACCTCCCACTCACCTGTGAATGAACTCTGGCTCTGCAGCTCAGGGGACATTGCTCTACAGAAAGGGGATAGAGCAGCTGGGCAGGAGGCTGGCAGCTGCCCAGGGTGACCCTAGCAGGAAAGGCAGGGGACATGTGGTACCCACCAGCAAGGATGGACACTTACTCATCTTGCAACACGGCCGGCTCCATGGTTTCGTAGATGTACCAGTCAGAAAGGAGGTCATCAGTGCCAGCAAAGCCATTTTCCAGCAGAGCATCGTGCATCCCACCAGAGCTGTTGGCTGCCATGGCTGTGTCCTTCCTTCCTCCGTGGCCTGGAGATGGATGGCGAGAGGCAGCCAGAGGCAGAAAAGCGACTGAGATTTCCCAAAGTGGGTCCTCCTGGTCTCTTCAAAATGAAGGGATGGAGGCACTGAGCCAAGAGGCTTTATCTTCTCAGGTGACTCCAGCAACTGGGGAGGGACCGGGAACTTTCAAAATCCAGCTGTGCTTCCAAGGATCCAGCTTTTATCTGGGCTTGAAGGGAGGCAGAAGAGACAACCCCCCCTCCTGCCAAACAACCCGACTGCTCAGGGCACACTTAATCATCCCCCTGCCGCTCCCTGCCCGCCGCAGGATGCTGATAGACTCGGAGCCTTTGTTTGGGTTGTTTAACAGCTTTCTACGCCAATGACTCAAAAACCGGTGCAAGGGTCAAGTTTTGGGCTCTGTGGCACAGACTTGCTGGCAAAGAGGGGATGATATCTCACTGCAGCTGGGGAGGTTGTCACCTGTGTCCCCAATATTCCTCTGTGTCACCAGATGCCCCACACAGCACCCAGCCCCAGGAAGAAACCTCAGCCCCTCTCCCTTTGTAGCAATAAGAAGGAGGATGGATTTGTTGCTGTGCCAGACCCAACAAGCTCTTGTTTCTCCTTCTCCCCATTATTTTTGATGACTTTGGCCTGGACAGTCCCACACCCTCTGCTGCTGTCCCAGAGCTACATCACACAAGCTGCAACCCACCTCATCCACCATTGTTATCGCCAATTCAGTGCCCAAAGTCATCTTCGAATGCCAGGCAGCCCCCAAGCCCCAGGAACCAAAACAACCCAAGATCAAGGGACACATCATCCCACAGCTCAGGGACATTACTGAACTCCCACAAAGCTGCTCAGTGGCTCTGAGGGGCGGGGCAGGAGATGGATGACTGAGCCAGCAGCTATGCACCAAGGTTGCTGTTCGTACAGATGGTGTTCACCAGGGACTGTGATGGATATAGCGTGTCAGCTTCAGAGATACCCTCAAATCAGGGCTGTAGTCCTGGAGGTCACCCCATCTCAGGAAAGACAAGAGGCACTCACCACCATGGCCGTGCTGCCCCATGGCCTGATGCTTCACTGGATATTAAAGTCCCCAGCCAGATTTTGGGTCCCCTCAAGGATTCCCTCTAGGCTGTGACATGAGACTTAGGAGCTTCACCTCCTTTCCTAGAGGACCAAAACTTGCTAGGAAGAAGGTGCCTTTCACCCTACATTTGGTCCATATTAGGCTGTCACCACCATTCCACTCTCCACAAAGGAAGGATGAACCTCAGAAGCCCCAGGTGAGCACCCAACTCAGACAGACCGTAAACCTCATCCTCAACCCACCCAGTGCATGTCCCAGTATCAAGACATAGACTCTTGAGCCATCCCTTAGTTTTTCCTGATCAAGGAAGCAGCTCTCACCTCACATCTCAGGAATGTAACACTCTGTAAGAAGGTAGAAGGAGCCTGTGAAATTCACACCCACATCTGCAAGCCCTTTTCCTCTCCCATGAGGTCACCAAAGTCTGGTAGGACTTAGAAGCTGGGTGTGGGGTTTAGACAGGTGAAGAGAGCCATGAAATGTGGGGCAGCATCTTCTGGGCATGCTGTTTCCCCCGCCAAGCAACATTCAGATGAAGGACCAGCTCCAAAAGCCACTGTTGGATTGCCCGTGCCCCCCTCACCTCCCCATGGGGTCACCCAAAGAAGGGCAAACAGCAGAAAGCAAGATCTACCTGCCTACAAGTCCAACCAGGCTGCATTACCACACCTGATCTACCTCTGAAGGAACCAGTGGATGCCACCTCACCAGTGCTCTGGTTTGCAGTGCTCGGGGACATAGTAGCCACACACAGGCCGGATGGAAAGGATAGAATGGCTCAGGGAGAGGTTCAGTGCAAGCCATGGCCTGAATCTGAAACATTATGAGACCAAGCTGACAAGCTCCCTGTGTGGTGTATCAGCTCCCCTTTTTTTGCTTGGAGTATCATGCACAACTGGACCCTATCTCTAGCTAGGTATGGGACCAAAGTGGGTCAACACTGTCCCAGCACCAGGTGATCTTCAAGTCCTTCAGATCATCCTGATTGTCTTCATGAAATGGGTACTGTCCCACTCCAAGAGAAAATCTTTGTGTTTCACCAAGCAGGGTGGCAAGATCTTGGTCATTGCTCATGAATGATCTGAAGAAATCAGGAGGTGCTTCAGAGCCACCAATCCACCTTCTGGACACCATCAGGCATGAGTGAAAGAACGATGGTGTGACATGGGGACATCCATGCCTGGACCCCAATGGGTCTCTTATTGCCCGACACAAGAGGGCTGGGGCTGTGCTGGAGGAGAGACCTCAGGAAGGATGGGCATTTCAGCTGGGGACAAGCATGCCATGAGGGTCTTCAGCCTCACCCCTGGCACAGGGAAGAGTTAACTCCCCTATTCCTTCCTGTGTGAGGCTGCAAATCCCAGTGTCCCGGAAGAGAAGGAGAAGGAGGAGCGGCAGGTGTGCCAAAACCTCAGCAGGATCAGCATCTCCAGCCAGGGCAAGGCCACTGCTCTCCACCCTGCTCAGCAGGTGCTGGCTCCTCCAGCCAGGGCTGAGCCAGGAGCTCTCTGTGCCCTGGGTTTCCCCGAAACTTGATCTCTTTGCTCCTCTGCATAACCTCAGCCAAAACAAGCCAGGCCTTTGATCGCAGCAGCTTTGCCCGAGATTGATGGGCTCAATAAAGCTCCTTCATATTCTTCATTTCCCACTATTCATCACTCCCTGGGGAGCTTTTGCATCCCACCACTATGAATTAAACTGGGGGGGGGGAAGCAGAGAAGAAGGGAGCCATAAGGGAATTACTCCCCTTTCCCTCCCCCCTTTCCCTCCTCCCATCCAGCCTAATGGTGATGCCTTGTGTACAGCTTTTAATAAAAATGATAAAGATCTCATTTCATGATTGTTTGGGGAGCCCTTGGGCCAGGGGCAGGGGTGGGGAAGTGTTGTTTAAGCAAGATCTCCTCTAATTCAATTGCCATTCGGGAGCTGCGCTGGTGGCAGCTGTGCTGGTCCCTGGAGAGCCAGGTGGCACAGAGATGGTGTTGGAGGACATCAAAGATAGGATGGCCTTCCCAAAGGTGGGTTTAGCAGCTTCAGCTGATGGTCAGAGAGGCAAAGCCTGGTCTCACATCAGCACTAGCCGAGCCAGCCAACTTCAGCCCCAAACTTCAGCAAACTCAGTGTCCCAGCCCCATAATGACATGAGAAAGGCTGTTTTGCAGCCACCTGTGCTCTGCTATGAAGGGCAAGGGGACAGTAGGTCACATCCCTTCCCTCTACTGGTGACTTTGGAGCTCTCCGAGCACCACAGATACCCCAGGCAGGACTTTGCTCAGAGCTTTTTCAAGACTTTGATCACCTTTCTGGAACAAGTTCCCAAAACACAAGTGCAGAGGAGCCCACACAGAACCTGGACCATCCAGAGCCTGGGACCTCCACTTCCCACCCTTTCCCCGGGAACAGGCTCAGCCCCAGGGGTTGAGAACGACCAACTCATTGCACTGCTGAGCTAAACCGGGAAACTAGTGGCTGGTGAACTTGCACCCCAGCCCACGGCTCAGGAAAGCCTCTGCCCAGGGCAGGGAAAGGTCCAGAGGAAGCTTTTCATCCTGTTCCGACCGCTTTTCCTCCCTCTTCATCTAATCCAACCACTCCTGTCCCCCAAATCCCTCACACCAGGACAACCTCAAACTCCACCACCCCGGGGAAAGCCCGGGAGCCTCTCCAGCTCTCCACAAGCCCTTTCCTCTTCAGAGCCACCGCAGAGACCACAAACACACTCACCAGAAAACCCAAGCAGCCCCTCTTGAATTTTAAAAAGCAAAGGCATCTTAAACATTTCAGGAGGCTGTTTACAGTTATGTTTAGGCTCTCGCCCCAGCACCTGCTATACGCAAAGTGTCCCCCCTCCCCGCAAACCAGGGTAAGGGGAGAAAAAATAAATATCAGGAGTTTGCAGGATCGCACCAAAACTTGCTGACAAAGTCACCCGTTGGCATGGCAAGCAGCTCCGGGGGAGTTCAGGACAGAGCACCCCACAACTTTTGCTCTTGCAGTCCTGGGGGGAGGCGGGGTGGGGAGCAAGCATCTCCCAGGAAAAGCACCCCCCTCCCCCCGCGAACTGCTTCCTAAGAAGAGGGTAAAATCCCCGTTTAAGGGATTTGGGGGGAGCTCCTGCACCCCTGGAGCAGTATTTGCCCCACCATAAGCATACAGGCTGCAGATCGCAGCTCGCCTTTACAACCTGGAGCAATTAACTCCGGGGGGAAGGTCGTTAAGTCCAGCTTACCCCACCACACCAAGCTTGCAAGAAGCGACAACAAAAAGGCGGAGAAAAAAAAAAAAACAAAAAAAACAAAAAANAAACAAACCAAAAAGGAGGAAAGAAGACCAAAAAAAACCCCAAGCCCCAGTTACCTTCTTCCAACCAAGGCACCCAGAGGCTTGGCTTGATGGGGGTCTCAGGAGAAGCGTGGCCTTGCTAAGCGGTATCTAAGTCATCCACTGGCGGGAGCTTAGCATGGATGCGGCCATGCAAGCTTAAAGGCAAAGTTCAGAGCACCGGCGAGCGAGCGGAGGCTTGCGGTGGCTCAGGGAACTTTATCCCCTCCATCGCCAGGAGGCCTTGGCTGGGGGCCACCCTGGGGTTTAGAAAATTAAAAACAACCAACCCCGTGCTCTGCTCTCCT
>VWZY01012682.1:204002-228824 GCA_013399075.1 Chloroceryle aenea | reverse complement strand
CCACCCCCTGCCATGGGCAGGGACACCTCCCACTAGAGCAGGGTGCTCAGACCCCAATCCAGCCTGGCCATAAACACTTCCAGGGATGGGGCTTCCATCACCTCTCTGGGCAGCCTGTGCCAGTGTCTCCCCACCCTCATGGGGAAGAACTTCTTCCTAATGCCCAATCTGAATCTACCCACCTCTAGTTTTGATCCATTTCCTCTGGTCCTACCACTCCCTGACAGCCTAAAGAGCAAAGTTTTACATTGTTCTATTCAATTCTCCTTATCTCAACCCAGGAGGTTTTGCCATTTTCTTTCTATTCTCCTTCCCATCCCACCAGTGGGAGCTGGGGGTGGTGAGCGAGTGGCCACACAGTGGTCCTGGCTGGGTCTAAACCACAACGTCCCCCTCAGGAGCCATTGAGTGTGACCAATGTGGATCAAGCCAGGTAATTTGGGTGTCTGATTTTTCCTATTTAGCCCCGAATTGCAATTTCCATGTGGCAAAATAGGAGTATTTTTAAAGTAATGTATTTATGGATTTAAACCAAAATGTTTCTGTTCCCCACTAAAATATTCTAATACTTAGATTCCCAGAGGGACAAAAATCATCTCAGTGGAAAAAAAATACAATAACTTTTTCTATCAGTCCTAACTGATCTAACTAGCTCAGGGCATAATCTTCCTTTACCTAGAATGAATGATATTATGGGAAGTCTTTTTCCTTCAGATTGAAACAGATAAGCTTACCTGAGCTAAGACTCTCCATGTCATTGTCCTTGGGTTTTTTCTCCTATGGAGATGTCCAGGTGAGGAAGGCAGTTGTCTTTATCTGAAACACATGGAGCTTCAAGGAAGAAGTAGTAACATTAACAAACGATTCAGGTCATGTGCATTGAGAAGCATAAATATTGCTTTCATGCTATCAAAATATTTCTTCCGATCTTGGATTTCAAACTGCAGAGTAATTGTGGAGGAGACCCATGGTAAGTAAATGCAGGCACACTTCTTGTCTTTAAGACCAGAAAAAATGCTGCTTAATTAAATAAGAGGAAACCATTTCGTTTCCAGCAAGAGGTTGATCCTCCCTCTCCTGCACTCTTTCTTTCCTTCTGCCCCTCCAGTTCCTCAGCAGCAGATGGCCATGCTGGTGTTAACAATATTCCCAGCATGCCCAGTGACAATCCTGAGATCTAGATGCTGCTATTAACATTAATTGCTAACATCGCCCCGATGGACAAGCTATTATCTTCCTAAGCTTTACTTGTCTCAGCCTGAATACTTATCTTTATCCAGCTTGTAAAGTCAAGGTCCCGCTCTATTGTTTTCTCTCACAAAGGGTGATTTATTTGATAATATGGTTTCAAACACATTTTCTCCCTAAATTATCCTATCCATTCCATTATTTCTTTTCTATTATCTTGAAACTCCAGAAGACTAGGTAAAAAAATTAGATGCCAAATTCACTGTAAGTTTAGAAACTCAGACTGACATCTCTAAATCCCTTTGATGAGATTCTGTGATGTCCTTCTGTCTTTCCAATTAACTTGAAGGGGTGTAGTGGTGATAAAAAGATTTGGTCAGTATTTGTCTTTCAGCTGCCGTGTAAATACAAGCATCTGTATTTCATCTCCACTTAGGCTCTGGTGCAGTAGCAATGCACTCTTTTTTATTTGATAAAGGTCATGCTCACTTCCTTTCCATGTCATAACGACACATTTTGTACGTGTGGAGAGTGTCGTGGCTAAACAAAAATGAAAATAGACTGGAACAGGTACAAGTCAAAGATGCTCTTGTGGAAAGCAGTTACATTCATATTATCAGGACAGCCAAGTCTTTAATGCTGCGATACTGTCAGAGCAACTCAGAGCTAATCCACTTTATAAATATTAAATTCCCAAGGAAATGGAAATTCTTAGTGTACTAGTTTTGGAACGTTCCTTCCACCTGTCACTTAGATCCTGAACATAAAGTCTCGGAATGGCAAAGGACTTTTCCAGTATGAAGATGTCGGTGTCAGGATTTTCCTTGTAGCTCTGTAAAAGCAGATCATTCTTTGTTGCTCTGGTTTTCTCCTGAAAGCTGTGTAAACTGCCTTCCTCTCAGCATCATCTTCTGATCACAAGCAGAGATCTGAAGCCCTGCTCTGTTGCTGCATATCTTAATTAACATCTAGCACCCCAGTGCTAGCAAAAACAAGCAAGAAACATTTCCCTATTGCCCAAGGAATGTCTATTTGAGGCCAACACTCTCTGCTGACATCAAGGCCAAAAAGCAAATTAATTTTGTCTGGCTAGCGTAATAGCGAGCGGGCTGGAGCGTGCGTCCTGCCGCACTGCGCGCTTGGTCCTGCTCGCTAGGCGCTGCTCGAGACAAGCCACTACACAACAGGCACAAGGGCTGGCAGACTGGCAGCTCAGGACTGCTGCAAAGATACCATGAACCATTCCAGGAACAGAAAAAGCAGCAGTCCTATGGAAACGTCCTTTTAGCCTTCATCTGCACCGGGTTGCTCAGAAAGGTACCTCTGGCTTGAGTGACAAGCACGTGAGCACCTGCCTGAAAGGTCAGCTCTTACAAACCGCGCAGCACACGCGTTTCTCGCTAGCACAAGCCCTGGCTGTAGCTGGTTCATTCCTTTCCTTATACTCACCCTGAAGCCTTGAGTCTATTTAGCAAAGGAGCACTGAGTGAAACTCCCTTTCTTTGTTACTGCCTTAAAAGCTGTGAAATAATGCCTTGCTATTGCTTCCTCTGCGGGGTGAGAGCCCTTCTCAACTTCCAGGCAACATCTTGCAGACAGTGGAGAAGAGATCCACGTGTTAGACATCCTGTAATAACTTGAAATCTTTGCTTTGCTTCGAACTCGCAGCTTTCTTGAGAGCAGGGTCATTGTACTGCAACAGAAGAGAGCAAAGCTCCAAGCTATCAAGCAGAGTACAAGCAGATTAGGAAGAAATGAAATTCATCAATACAGTGCCCTCTTGGTCAGAAGTTCATTAAAGGGAGAAGGGAGCCGTATGATGCACCCAACTCCTTTTAATTGGCTTGGAGCTGGCTCCTACCACACTCCAGCAGATGTGGTGTCAACACAAGTCATGCAAAGGCAGAAACTTTTAATTATTTTAAAATAGCCTGCTCCGTCCTGGGGACTTGTGGTTAGGACTTGACATGTAGAGAGGCAAAAAAAAAGAAAAAGAGACAATGGAATAATATCTACCAGAATAAATCTCTGAATTTGCTTCCAAAACTTTTGTGTCCAATGTTTATTAATGCACAAGTTAAGTTATTCAGCAGCACAAAAGAAGAAATAAAAATGCTGTGAACATTTTTGCAACCGTAAGTATTTGTGTCAGAAGCATTGTGGGATTTATGGGATTTATTTACATCCTTTTCTGAACTCAAAAATTACATCTGTCTAGAGAGGGAATAAAAGAGGCACCGCACAACTTCTCACAAAGCACGACCCAAGGAGCTGTGTACTGGATATTTGAACCATTAGTTCTGAGGCAGAAGTCAGGCTGCAGTACCTTCTGATGACAACCATTAGATCCTGAGCAGTCATCATCTCTCCTGGAGAACTGACGAACAAACGAGCAGCAGCTAAGGCAGTTAAACGTGCTGCTCACCGTGGGAAGGTCTGCGATGGGTAACAGTGGTTGGGATCCTTTTCATCACCCTCAATCTCCCGAAGAAAGCCGGTCGGGGGAAGCGGAGAGGGACACATACTTCTGCTCGGATGTAGCTGATGTTCCCCGGGCCTTTCCTGCACATCTGAAAAAGGCTGAGCATGGCCAGGGAGGAGCTACTGCCACACNCGAGCAGCAGCTAAGGCAGTTAAAAAGGCTGAGCACGGCCAGGGAGGAGCTACTGCCTCATGGCAAAGAGGTGCTGGCAGCCTGAGGCCGGGGTGGCAGGGAGAGTCCAGGAGATGCTGCAGTGATAGAAAGAAAAAAATAAATAAATTATTTGAAGACACAAAAAGGGATTTTGTCATTCTTTTTGCAACAAGAAAGCAACAAAAAGATGCTGGCTAGGAAGGAAACTCTCTGCAAGGACACCCTATAATGGGTAGAAATAATTTTATAAACCTTGCTTACTGAATTTTCTCTTTTAAAATGTCATGGTTGTACTCCATGTCTAACAAAACCTAGAAGCTGAGAAAAAAAGATGTGTCTAGGATCTGTTCCTCTAAAGCCACAGTGGAGGAAGACCCACATGAGAGAAGAAGCCATCACAGGACTGATCACAGGCTCATGATTTGGTGGCACAGCAAGTATGAAACTGCTACAGCTACCTCATGTAAAAATGAACATCCCCAGGTTTTAGCATGGACCAAAATGTGCCATGAATGCATAACTGAATGTCACAAAAGGCCAAAACCAATTTGCACTCTGCCAGACTGTTAAAAGTGCTTCCTAATATAGTACAGGTGAGGGGCTGACCTGCTGGAAAGCAGCTCCATGGAGAGGGACCTCAGGGNTCTGTTCCTGTGTGGGCTGCCCTGGGTGACCCTGCTCTGGCAGGGGGGTTGGACTCGATGCTCCCCAGAGGTCCCTTCCAACCCCTACCATCCTCTGATTCTAATGATGATTCAGCATTTCTCTCAAATATTTTACTAACCCAACTTTCCTGTCACTGTGAGATTAAGCCACAACTGATACCCTCTGGTCAAACCCAGCTCCAAGTCCCACATTGTCTCAGTGCCTATAACCAAGAGGTTATAAAAAGTGCTTACTGTTGGCACGATTCACTTCCCACTGATGTTGCAGGGCACTTTACCACTGAGTCCAGTAAGAGATTAGTACAACTCTAGTGCAGTGAATTTTGACAAATCCCATCCTACCTTTGTTTTCGGTCTCATGAAACACGAGAGAGATCAGAGGAAATATTTATTGCTAATCAAATATTGATTTATTACCATAAGAATTCTGGCCAATTATGACTGTCTGCCTGCTGTGTTTTTGCAGGGCTCTTCTTGGTACCTGTGCCCTCTGGGATTTATTTTAGCACATCAAAGTGTCTCTCAGCTTCAGTATTTCTTCATAGCTAACAGGATCCATTCAGCAGTAACTCCCCTTCAGCACACATGTGCAGAACTGCCAAAATTATCCTAGAAAAACATTTCTTACCAAGAAAAGACGGATTTGGGAAGGAAGGGGGAGTAACACAGACAAAAAATAGGAAAAAATCCTCGTGTCTAGAACCTGACTAAGCTGACAGAATTAATGAGCACTTGCTCTAAAGTCTCCGTAGGTTTTTTTCTTATGACAAACACCCTCTTTTCAAACCTCAGAAGTTACCTGTGATGTTCTGCTTTACGGCAGCATGATGTAGCCCTGTAGCCCCACAGCTACGTCTCATGTCTGCAAACGTCCCCACAGACAACACAGACAGTCCTTGTGCAGACTGCAGACCCTCTTGTCTGCTCATCATGGTGAAGGAGCTTCCTCCTCCCTACAGGTTCACTGTCCTGGCACCATAGGAAGTTGCCAGCTGTGCCTGAGGCATTCAGATAGATCTTGGATGATCCAGAGGTGCATCAAGTGCAGGACACCCTTAAGGGCTTGCAGAATTAGGGCACTGCTTGCTACAAAACTTATTTATAACCATCCTGAAAGTTTAACTGCTTCACACTGTACATAACTGGTTTCCTCTTTCCCCTCTGCTTGTTTGTGCACTTCTTAAAGCTTCTCAGTTTAAAATAAACCCAGACAAACCAATGCAGCTGAAGGTGCCAAAGTGTACAGAAGGGAGAGTCATGCGCAAGAGTGCAAGCTCCTCCTGAAAGCCTGACAGACTCCTGCAATGTTTTTCTTAGTTTAGTAATAAATAATCAGATCATTCCAAGCACATGGATTGCACTAACAAGCAGAGGATGACACAGAAAAATGTTGGGATTTTTTGGCTGCTGAAACTCAGCTACACAAAATATTTGCCAGAACTGACAGCCAGAAGGAAGATGGGGATGCACCTTGGAGCGTATGGGCCTTTCATCCAAGTCCTAACTACTGCAGGCACCCCCTGTTTTTCTCCTCTCTTGTTTTGACCCATTTTAGTTGATGGGTCTTCTGGAGTTCTGCGGTAAGGATCGCTGTCAGGCAGACACAGTGAGCAAAGGCCAGTGATTGCAGCTGAGTGAGGACCTTCTAATGCAGAAGAGAACCCAATACCTTGATCAAGGGGCAGCTGAGGCCAGGAGTCTGAGCAAGAAGGATTGCCCAAAGGCAGTCCAACAGTCAGGGACATTCAAAGACCACCAAGTGAAAAGCAAGTCAAACACAGCTCAGAGGCAGGTCTAGATGAAAAGAAACCATGCAGAATAAAATATAACTGAGTCCAGAATAACAGACAGGTAAGCCAGTCATGAGAGAGAAAAAGCCTTCAGCAGCAGAGGGCAGGAACAAAGAGGGATCTGCAGAACTGCAACAACAACCAAGCAGTGGGCTGAGCAGTCGAGAGAAATTGCTCTTGACTCTTGACAGGAGGAGCTGTGTTAGACTTCCACTGAACAAGAAAGATCACATTTTAGGGTCCCAGGTTCTGTGTTTTCTCAAGTCCTGACTTTTGTAGATCAGAGAATAAACAGATGGTTTCTGGTCATTTTGGGACATAGTTTAGCAGTAGATTTGGCAGGGTTAGGTCTTTTCCAACCTAAACAACTCTATGATTCTACAAAACTTGCTAAGGGTGCCCTTGATACCCTCACCCAGATCACTGATAAAGGCACTAAAGAGAACAGGCCCCAGTACTGAGGCCTGGCCACCAACAGGATTAAACTCCACAACAATTCTTTGAGCACGGCCATCCAGCCAGCTGACACACCACAATCTGTCCACTCTGCTCACTCGTGCTCCCCAGGAGCTTCTTTTCTAGGCGCAGGGTGGTCACGCTTGCCCTAGCAACACCCAGGCCTCCTTGGGCTCTCCTGCAGTATCTGCTGGCTCCTGGCCAGTCTCTGCTCCCCTGGCATTTCCCTATCAAAGGAAAACCTCAGGAAAGCCCCTGTACATGGAGATCCACTGTGGGCTAGGCTGGCTCTGGAGCAGCTCCCCTCAGCAACTGGACAATTACATTGGGGTTCCTCTGAGTTTTCACTAAAGGCAAACACAACACAATGCATTCTTATTCTGGTCCCACATCTCCTCACAGCCTTTCCAGCCTGGAAAAGCTTGGCAGCATCCAGTAGCTGCTGCTCCCAACTCACCTTCTTCTGCTCCTCCTGTTGGGTTTTCTTCCAGCTCTGGAAATCGGTGAGGACATTTTTTTTTCACTTCATACATACGGCTTTGCATTTTGTTGGGCAGAAAACCACACTGGCTCTTGTGCTGAGTTTGTTTTATTCAGCTGTTTTGCAGCCCCACATGTACAAAAGCTGTTTTTATCTCTCACTTCTCATTCTGATGCTTATATATGCACCCAGTTTTCTGAGCTGTGCTTGTTTTATGACCTGCTGCTCAGCTGGCAAGTTGGCAGGTGTTTGCTGCGTTCATTTGAGGAATATTTCTTATCTTCAGCACAACTCCCCTGGAGATTTGTGTCTAGCTTGCACCTTTACACAGTTTTATCTACCATTTGGAATTAGCAGAAAATCCAGATGATGGTAACAGTACACACTGCATAACCGTGTAGCTAAAGCAGTACCGCAGGTGTGCGGGAAACCTCTGAAAGCATCTCATCCCCCTGAAGGCAAAGGGGGGATTTGCACGAGTGCTGAACTGCCTTCTGGGTCTGCATTTCTCAGAGAGTTTGAGGAGCAATGAGGGGTACTGGCCTCAGGCAACAGAGCCCATCGGGTGTAGAAGTGATGGAGGCAGGAATTTGTCTCCAGAAATAAATGTTGAGAGTGTATCTATCGAAATGCTCAGAGCCATCTCTGAATGCTCAGAGTGATCTCTGAATGCTCAGAGGCATCTCTGAATGCTCAGAGCTATATCATACTCTGACACTGTGGTGGCTGGAAAACATTCTCTTGCTTTTTCAATAGGGAAGTCATTGTACAGTTCTATTTCATAATCATGCACACCTTACATTTGTAACATTGCTGGGAAGACTGTTTCAATACCTTAGCACAGAGGGAGTGTTTGCAATAATCCTGTCTCCTGAAGAGACACAGCCTATGGAGCTCAGGATGGTCTTTGCTGCCAACTCTCCTTTTAGTAGATGAATTCCCATCTGCAGGGGGTGGGGGCTGTGCTGGAGGAATTTCAGAGAGGGATAAGAAGACATTTCTCCACCAGAATTACAGCTAAATAAAATGTGGTATAAACTCAGTCTGTCTAACTTCAGAGATACCAAGGCCTCAGTTTTGTTAACTACTTTGTCACAGTTATCATAGCTACATATACACACACGTGTATACACACATGGTGCTTTGTATAATATATGGGGGTTTACATTTTAACTTACTGAGAACAGAAATAGCACACTGGAGTCCAGATTCTGCAATGGGTTTCTTTTACAGTAATGTTCCCCCTGCTGATTTCATACTTCTCAGCTGTACCTCCCATGTGTTTATGAAAAACATCTATGCAACTCTTGTACGCTAGATTTAGAGGAGGGTTTGAATGTAAAGCTGAGCAGACAACCAGCTTGTCTGCACCTCATGGTAGCTCTGAAAGGTCTGAGCCATAGTGTGGAGCAAAACCAAATCAACCAGAGAGTCTTTGCAAAAACTGAATCCCATAGTTTTGGATTCCCTGCCACCCTCTCAGATAAAATGGAAGTTTTTTCAGTGTGCAGAAGCCAAGCTGTATGAAGTCACCTTCCTATTCTGCAGTCTGAACCAGGGCAGTTTTTCACCCTGGATGACTGCAACTCAGGGAGCAGGGCTCTCAAGTTGCATTTTTATTTGATTTTTTTTTTTTTTATATCCAAGGCAAGTGTGTTAAACCCCATGAGTTTAGGAAAACAGAAAGAAGTGGAAACATCACTAAAAGCAATACACGGGTCAAACCCCAACAGCTATGGTGTGATATCTTCTGTCTGCAACCAGCTCAGTCAGAAAGGGAGCCAGCTGGTCTCTACACAGTTTAGGTGACAGCACCTCCTGTAAGCATCAGGGGTGGATATTGAACTGCAGACCATGAAATAATTCCTAGGGTGGAGTGCAGGAGCCAGCTCCTCAGCTGCAGGAGGCCAGCACAGGTCCATACACTTGCACCAAGTGGGTATCCGACCCAAGGTGGCCACCGGTTTCCATTGCTTATTAAGCCAGGGGGGGAGATGGAGGTATTTGGAGGATGGACTATACACCCTATATTAAGTATGAGTAGCCCACAGATGCAGGCTTGTGTCCCTTGTGTATTCAGTTGGTGGCAGATTTGTAGTGTCCATCCAGGAGCTGACTCAACCTGGAGAGATTTGCCTGGCCACGACTCTCAGCGGGATTCAGCATTTCAGCCAAATGCAACTATACTCTAAAAGCTGCCAAAGTTTGTTGGGGGAAAGACTCCACATTCTGCCTTAGAATAAGCTACACAGAAGGAAAAAATACAGCTCAGGGCTTTCATCATTTGTTCATTTTGTATGGACAGGAGCCCTTAGCATGCTCAGAATAGAGCTGGGAGGAACACGGTGTTACAAAGTCAGAGTAAATTAGAAAGAAAATGGATAAAATCCCCTCATAGTTCACTGCTAAAGAATAATCATACAGCATCTGCCTTTATGTCTAGAGCTGCATTACAATGAAGGACACAATCAGTCTCTCAAACATATATTGCTGGCATGGCTTATCATCATCTACCTCTCAAGCTGATCCTTCTGCCTCAGTTAAGTAGTTTTCCATTGACATTTTCTATTCCTTTTCAGTGCTGTAGGAGCTTTTGATGACATTGACTATTACGGGACTTCCAAAACTCAGATCTTCTTTAATATGAGGACAATCTGATTTTCTGCTATCTTTTCTTTTGCACTTACCCCTAAATTGTGCAGGCTTCTTGAAAGGACTCAGCCCCCCCCGACTGGAGATGGATTTCTCTGGAGTTCCAGTCTGCTCCCGTACAGCTCAGAGAGCACAGGCTGGGAGGAAGAGGAAGGCATTACTAAAGATGTACCATTTCTGTAAGTCACCCTTTCATCTCCTTCCACAGAGCTGAGGTGATATTGCTGAAATAGATTTAAAATCTCACCGATTCAAAACTTTGCACTGTAATCTCATTTTTAATGGGTGCTTCTGCCCGTGAAGCACCAGTGCCCTGTTCTAATTCAACCCTCACTTTACCCCATGTATCTATTTATTTACTTTATCTACATGGTTTCTTTTAAATGTCTCCTGTCATGAGGAGGTTGCTAACCTGTTACAGATCAGTTGGCTCATTATATCCACCCCCATGTGCTCTTGTAATATTGCAACTCTGGATTTGGTAGTAAGTCATTACAGGCTTTTTCTCTCCAGATATTTGCTTCTATCAGGATGCTGTTCGAGCACTGCCAGGTAGCCAAGACTAGGGTGAAGGGTGCAGAAGGTACCATTTCCCTACCATCTTTGCAAAAATGATTTTGTCAACAACAGCAGACCTGGCTCATCACAGCATGGAAGTGGCCATGGGGTTGGAAGTGACCTCCAAAGATCGACGACTCCAACCCCCCTGCCAGAGCAGGACAGAACTAGAGCAGATCACTCAGAGATGCACCCAGACAGGGCTTGAAAGTCTCCAGAGAAGGAGATTCCACAGCCTCTCTGGGGATTCTGTTCCTGGCTCTGTAACCCTTACAGGAAAGAAGTTCTTCCTCATGTTGAGGGGGAACTTGCTGTACTCACGCTTGAATCCATTGCCCCTTGTCCTGTCACAAGGCACAAGTGAAAAGAGGCTGTCCCTGCCTTCCTGATGCCCAGCCCTCTTCTATTTATAGACATTAATTAGATGCTCTCTCAGTCTTCTCCTCTCCAGACTAAAAAGCACAGGTATCTCATGCTCCTCTGTCCGTGTGCACGGCTGTGAACGGGCACAGGATCCAACACATCTGCAGATGTGCATATCTGTTTCTATCATAAGCCACCCCACTCCTCTATGTTCATAATGACAATGAAAGGAAAATATCCAGGGACTTTGCAAGGCTGCAGCTCCTCAGTTCTTCATCCCCATGCCTACTGCTCACAAGCACGGAGTCCTGCAGCCTCAGCAAGCAGAGGTGTTGTCAGCAGTGAGGGTTAGCCAGTGCTCAGAAAGGGCAGGTGTAGCCTGCAGCCTGCACGCTGCGCTTGCTCCTCTGAAGGGCTGCAGCATTAAAATCCCCAGGTCAGGGCTGTTGCTGCAATCTGAAATGCTCTCCCCCACACGCCACTTTAAGGTCACTGTCAGTGGAGGTCAAGGATCACGACTACTTGAGCCAGTAATGACTGGGTCCCTGTGCTATGGCTTGCTTCATAGCAAGTCTCTGTGCTGGATCTTGATGTGTAGCTGTGATCTAAGGCTGCTGCCTTTTTGCTTTGCAACTTTGCTTTGCAAATCCTCAGCACTTGGCAATGGGGTTTGTGTTTGTGCAGCATCACCTGCATCTGTCTGGATGCTACTGCAAAGCAGAGTAAAGCACGGTTAATAAATCCTCAAAGGCCCTTCTCCATTAGCCATCACAAATACAGCTAAGCATTAGCAAGCAGAAATCAAAAGCCTTTGGTTCAGAAATGTGGGAACCATCAGGAAAATGTTTAAATGTAGGTATACGTTTAAACCCCCTCCTGAACCTGGGCCTAAGTATTTGCAGATTGAATCTGAGTTGGTCAGTACCAACAGCCTTGTTAAATTTCTACTGAGCCCGAAATAAGCTCCTCCTGAAGAATGTGACAAGGGAGTAGCACACACTCCTTATTCAAACACTTAGGAAATTATTTTGACTCCAGAACTAATTAACTGGACTGTATCTTAATCAGTCCTAGTAGTACCACACAGACGTAAGCAACCTATCATATGATTCCCTACCAGCCTGATATATTTCAATTTCAACGTAACTTAATAATTGCAATAGCAATTAGTTAAAATGTAAGTAGGAAAAAACACTGGATGGAGACATCTTAATTTAAATATAATCCATTAAGTAAAAACTGCTATTCTAATTAGTGATAATGTAGTACAATTAGGAAATAAAATCTGATTGGTACATTGGAATTTAAACTTAATTAGTAACTGCTATTCTAATTAGTAAATGCAATACGGTTCGTGCACTGTTTTGTCGGGGGAAAGTGCGTGCACAGTAGAGGTGATGGTGAGGAAACAGGCACCAGAAGAGCTGAGGTGAGGAGTAAGGAGCAGAAGGGTTCAGCCAGTGTCAAGCCCAACATCCTGTATCTGAAGCAGCACTGACCTTACAGCAGGATAGGTTTACATCTCACTCCAAATCGTAACATGAGGGACAATTCATCATCGCTTTCAGGTGATCTCTTCCCGTGGTTTATTACTTCCAGTGCCCGGGTGAAAAGTTTTACTTTGACTTCCACAGTTTTCTGCTTCCTGATCCGGAACAACGGATTTTGATAAAGCAGGGAAAAAGACTGTGGAAGTCACCTGGGTTAGAGAGCTCAGGGCTTTGAATGAGGAAGATGCATCTTTGTGTCATCCTAGACACAAAGTCACCAGAACTACCACAGAGAAATTGGAGGAAGGAACTGGAGACCTAACTGGGTCAATAGGCTTCTCAAGAATCACAGAATGTTAGGGACTGGAAGTGACCTCTGGAGATCATCCANCCCCAGGTCTCTTTTCCCCAAGAAAAAATATTACAATATTTCTTTTAACAGAAGAAGGGGGGGAGGGTGGGAAGCATGGACTGTTTGTTTTGGGTTTTGTTTGATTGTTTTTTAACTAACCATAATAATTTCAGCATACCTTTCCTGGAAAACAGTCCACTGAACCCCCTTGTTATGAATTCATACTTTGCACCATTCTCCATTGTATTACTTTGCATTTACTGGCACTGAATTCTGTTTGCCATTTTACCAGCTACTTTGTACCTTTAACAGTTCAGTGGCAATTTTGGATTTGTGTTTCTGGAGCAGCATCTAACTACAAGGGAATTTTGTTGCTTCCCAGTCACCCCTTTAACAGTCACCTGTGACTGTGCAAAACGTACCAGGTCCTAGGACTGGTCACTGCTGGAAGCTCATTGTACAGACTGGCTGATTATTCTTCACTTAAGTACTTATCTTTTAGCAGATAATACCCTGTATTAAGAATAAATTAATTACAAATAATGCATAGGAACAATATATAAAAATTAGTGACTGAAATCCCATGACAGCTTTAAAAGACTTTGGTGAAAAAGTCTTTGTCAAAAGATTTTCAAAATCCAGTGCTTTGTATTGATTGGATTCTCCTTATTAATATACAAGTTGCTACAGTGATCTTTGATTTTTTATGGTAATAACTCCCTTTTATAAAACCTACATAGACTGTTTTTTGCCCCCACTGTATCATATTTCTCCAAATAGCTACTCATTCCATTCTTAATTACAATTTACACCAGATGCTCCCAGACTTCCCTTCAAAAGCATTGGTTATAATTGCCAATTTCCATTCTCCTGGTACCAGGGACTATTTAAGGAGTACATGAAAATGCCACAGCTGGTAGGTCAGCACTTTCATACTTGAATTCCTTTACACCTCTTGTGTGAATATTAGTTAGCTTTTGCAGTTGGTTACTAGTCTGTTTGTTAATTTATTTGGAAACCTTTTGGATCAGTAATTTAATTTGAGATAGATTGTCAGGAAAGCACCCCAGAAAGATGTAGTGATGGGAGGAAGTTCCCTTGGTTTCTGCAAAATGAATTTTTTTTAATGGCTTTTTATGATGTAGTCTGATCTGCTCCGAGTGCTCCCGATTGTGCCTCAATTATTCATTATCCCTACAGAGTAGATGGCAATATCCCTATTTCTGATACATTTGGGAGGTGGAAAGTGGAAAGTATTCTTTTGCATTTAGCAAGCTCAGCTTTCCTCCTTCTTTTTTTTTTGGCTTTTCTTACTAGGGTTTAGCATTTAACTTTAATATATTAAGCATTAATGTATTAAAACTTAATTTAGCATTAATATTCCAGAATTTGGGCATGTCCTTGTGTGTGTGTGTGCATGTGTGTTGAAACATTATTTCTACCTGTCCTCAGTGGCTTTTACTACACTGTGTGACTGTAATACTTTTCTTTATTTTTCTTCCAAGGGGTAATACACATTTACTTTGAGCTTCTACTTAAAACACTTCTTCTATAATCCAGGAATTTGACTTTTTTGACTGTTCCTTTTATGTTTGTTCCTGTTTGGTTTGCTAGATGGCTGGAGAGTAAGCTTTTCCATTCTTCCTCATTCTTTTTTAATTCCCTCCCTTTGAAGTTAAAAACGAAGCAGCACATTTTCTGTTCCTGGATGCAAAGGTGGAGAAGCAAAACACTTCCATGTATCCGCTGCGGGCAGCGTGGATGCTTCCACTGCTCACTGTCTCCACAAACAAGTTACACAAATATCAATCAGGGTTTTACCTGGATGACTGGGTTGGCTGGGAGGTGATTATAGGGACTATTTAACCATAAATGGTTCCCTGCAATGCTCTTTTTTGCAGTTTTATGAAATATATGAGAGTAATAAACACCAAGGGAGAAAGAAATGCTTCTCAAACTGAGGGTTATAGCAGGTACAGCAACAAATGTATTTAACTAAGTCACGAATAAACTAAGGTTGGCAACTAGAAGACAGTTCACCTCCAGCAGTGAAGTAACTCCAACCAGAAAGGCAGATTAGGAAAACCTTAACTGTTTGAAACAGCAATCCCTAAATCCGTGGGAAAGATCACAGGGCTTGTTTTCTATGACAGCAAGGACTCAGTTTGCTGAGAAAGATCTTTCCTAGGTGCCTCAGGGTGTCTTTGTGCCCTTTGCTGTTGGATTTGAGGATCCTCCCCCATGCAAAACATTTGTGCTTGCTCCCCAGCTTGAAAAGTGATTCAAGATCCAATGCCATTTTATCACTTACAACAACAACAACAAAAGTCTGTCTTTTTTGTACCAAAACTGCCACTTGATAACTCCACTGGATGTTCTTGGTTCCTGAGTTATAAGAACAATCCACTTCCCCCTCTCCCCAAACTGCATCTCCACAGATTTCCCTTGTGCACCCCCCCAGACACCTCCATTTCCACACTGAAGAGCTATTTAATCACCCCTTATGGAAAGCTGTTCCATACGACTGATAATCCTTATTGCCTTGCTTTGGATGTTGCCCAGCACTGCCAGATCATTTTTGAGCTAGACAAACTGGAATTGCACTCAGCACTCAATATACAAAAACATCATGCATTTAAACAGCAGCCTGGGGGTATTTTCTGTTCTCTATCCCTAATAATTTTTAGCATAACTACTAACGAGGACTGAGCAGATGTTGAAGCTCCAAGATCTCTTTCCTTACTGGCAGCAGTCATTTTAGTGCCCATAACTACAGCCCCATGCAGAGCTGTGTTTTTCAGCAGTGTTTTCTCATCCTGTGCAGGAAAGAAAAGGCTTTGATACACCCCAATTGGAAAAGTGTCATCTTCAGCAGGTACCCCCCTGCCCCATACGTACCAGAAACCACTCACAGCCAGACACATCCACTCAGGGCTCTGGATGTCTTATCAGCCTGGATTCGGGGTATTTCCCTATAGCAATGCCCTCTCAGGTTTCCATTCAAGGAAGTCACGGAAGCATCTGACTAATACCCGTCCTGTTAGCTAATTATTTAAGCACAAAGCTACCGTTACACACCTAACAAATCCTTTTATCTTCAGCAGGATTTCAGCGTTTGCTTGAATCTAAGTATAAACTTTGGTACTTGCTGAGTGGAGATGCCTTCTCAAACAAAGCTTTTATTGAATGAATTAACTAAACAAACCCAGCTTTCCTAAATCCCAGGCTTTCACCTACTGGAAATGGGTTGAGTGTGTGCATGGCTTACAATGAACAGATGCTGAAGGTGTTCATCTGAATTATTTTATGCCAGCAAGTGCAAACACTGCCTTGTTTGTCCTGCACCTTCTCAAGACACGAGTGCCTCACCCGAGTCAAACTTCACTAAACAGGAGACACAGACCAAGGGAAGGTCTTGAAGACAAAGGCAGGAGCAGCAGACCACTGAGTGCACACATTGCCATTGCCAAATGTGAATCGAGATAAAACACTGGCCTCTTGAAGAAGCCTCTCTGACTTTCAGTTAATGCCACAGGAGCCCCTTGAGGTGCATGCACATCAGACTGACCACACTTGCGGTTTTACAAACCCTAGCAAGCTTTAGATGTTCTCCAATTAGTCAGTATTAAAGTCTGAATGCTGCCCTGCAGTTCTGCTCCTCCTTTGATTGGGAGAAGCAGGAGCCATTCCATCTGATGGTTTGTGTTTCCCAGGGGAGATATTTCTTCCTGGTCTTATTTCACTGGCCAGGACATGGAAAACTCCCCCCTGCTTTGGCACCCGCTGTAGTGCAGAGCGGGGAGAAGCTCTTCTCCTGGGTTTCTGAGCACTGGCACCATGGTGCAGTGGTGGCAGGCATAGAGAGCTCAGAAACCTCACCAAGGAGAAAATGTTGCTGTGACTGCCAGCTGGCAGCTTTCATTGCATTACTGGGGTACATCTGAACACCTATCAACCTATTTTACCAGTTTTGCACAGAGCCTTCGTTGCCAAAAAAACCTTGCCCAAGTATTTTTTTTTTTTTACCATGTATTTTGACAGGCTCTAATACAACAGGGTTTGAGGCCCTGATCTCAGCTCTCATGTAAAAATCATGATCCAAAGACCTGCTGGGTTATCAAGGGGTCTTTACCAAGCTGGTAAAGCTTTGCTGCAAACTGACTGGGAAAGCAGGAGCACGGGTAAGTGGTGGTAAGGGACTTGCTTAGAGCTGCATCCTGAGCTTGAGGGAAGAACGTTACCTGCCTGTTCTGGGCTATACAAATTGCATTTCTCCTCCATCCGCAGGAGCCAAAATTAGTTTGTCTCATACAGTGGAGCAGAAATAAGCAGTGTCTCTGTGGTGGAGGGCTTGTACCATTAGGTCCTACTTGATGTTCCTAGAAAATGATGGTCGAGTCCTCTAAATGCCCTTTGCTGTGCTAAATTTTGATTAAGCATCTTGAAGAGCCCCCTGATGAAGAGTCAGCCTGCCCTCACACTGCACTAAACACCACAAGAACATCTCAGCTAATTTCACCTGTCAAAAAATTAACTACCTAGTCCCAGCAGCCACCGGGGTACGCTGTGCTCAGGGGAGATTCAGGGCTCAGGCAGACTTCATTTCCCCCCCGAGCTACCTGCCTCTGCAGGAGAGGGTGATTCATCCTATCCTAAAATAGATGTGTAAAGCAGGGATTTGCATCACACTCTGGTAATGCTCTTCATTCCTCCTCAGCTCTTGATGACTCTCAAGGGAGCCCAGGTACCCAGCACTGACCAACCCTGGGGCCAGGTGGTTAAAATAATACAAAATAAATCCCAAGCAAGGGCCTTTTTCCCTACCCCGAGCAGCCAACAGTCTTCAGAAGGAAGCTCTGAGGCTGTCAGGTCCTCTGTGCAAGACAAATGCCATCCTTACTTACAGACAGGGCTTGCAAGTAATTGCATTTCAGACAAGATTTTCTATCCTTGTCCCCGTTGAGCCACAGGGGGATGTTCTCATTTCAACACACGACGGAGCGTGGCTTTGGCATGTTCCGTGCAGAGTATATTTGACATTTTAATTGATGCCATTTGTTAATTAAGAAGGATAAATGATGACAGGGAGAGGGGAGGAGATCTTATAAAGAATGACTAATAACCTTGTTCAAAAGCAGGTAATGAGATACGGAGTTAAAAATATGTAAGAGCTTGCAAAAATGTCTAAATGTTTTTCAGAAATCAGGTGCTGCCCTTCTTTTCCCTATCACAGAAATGTCAGGGAGTGGAATTCATCAGCAACTTACAACACGTGCTTTGTACTCAAGGATTTTCTAGCAGAAAAGGCCATGCATTCCTGGCTTAACCAATACCTGGTCTCCTGCCACCGCGTGGATTAGAGCTCACCCTCCCCCTTCTCTCCACTTGCTGCTACCACAGGTACCACCAAGGCAGAGCACGTGGCCATGCCAGCACCAGGCTCAGCACCTGAACAGGACTGGACCCCAGCTTTGCACAGGAAGACATCAGGCAGTGGCAGCTTCCCTCAGCACTGAGGAAGAAAGTGGAGCTGGTGGCCTGATGTCAACAGTGATTCCCCTTTAAGATGCACCAGCAGCTGTGTTTGGGGGCTGTTTTCCCTAAACTGGTCTGTGCAGAAAAGCAGACCCAAAGAAGTCTCCAGTCTAGCTGCTTTCCATGCAGATGAACCTTTAAGAAGACTGGAGGGAAAGCCAGACAGAGGCTGGAAAGGAAAGCAGTTTGCACCAGCTGATGTAGGGAGAAAGGCTGTCCCATCCAAATTCTCAGTGCCGACCCCTGTCAACCAGCAGCCACACAAGCTTGGTGTGTTTTACACTGAGCAGGACTTTTAACACCTATCAAGAAGGAGGCTGCCTTGCTTTTCCTTTCCAGCTTCATTTAGACCTTCTTGACTAGTTTGAAATGGCACTTCTGCCTCCCCTTCTTCCCTTCATGGGGCTAGGCTGGACCCAAGGATGGCCACCTTGCCATACTGCATTGCACAGGCTCACCTTCATTCTTCTGATCTCACGCTCTCTCCTCTCCTGCTCCTCTGCACACTCCAGGAGAAGCACTGGTACCTACATGTCCATGTCTGTGTGGAGTACAGAGTAAATCCTCCCATCTGGTAGAGGCTAGAAAAGGCACACGGGTACAGGAGTTATTTACTAGGGTCTGTTATGGGTATATGATGCCTGTCTCTGAGGAGGAAAGGTCAGATAGTTTACAGAGGGTCTCCACATTCAGGACCTTAGCAGCAAAGCTGCATTTTTGGAAGAACCAGCAAAGCACACAAAAGGGTTACACCTTCAGCACACCTCCTCCCTTCCCCGGCCCTCATTTTCCCTTGGTGAGGATTAGGGGGAAGGCAACGGTGAACATCACTGCAACTCAAGATGAGCACCAGCACTGGGGCAGTGTCAGGGGTCTCCACATGTAAATACACTGTGCAATTTCCAGAAAAGATCATTTTCAACTTCCATTTAAAAAAACAACTGTGAAAAGTTTGGGGAGATGATTAATCTGAGCTACAGACTGGTGCAGGCTGGCTGTTTGTGGTTTTTTTTCCTATTTGTTTTAGGTTATTTACTCAAAGTATTCATTTGTTTACCTTGTTGTTTTCCACTCCCTGCATCTGTTCATTTGTTTAAGTACGAGCCTCCTCATTTTCCACTTCTGTTTCCTCTCATTACAGTGGAGCATCTGCTTAGCACTTAAAAAAAAAAAATCTATCAAAAATCATCTTATATCATGGAATAGAAAGTTTTCATAAAGTATGAGTAAAGAACAATTATTGTCTTCATAATCCCTTTTATTATTGCTATTTGTTTAGGCTCCAGTTTGAGAACAATGATGGATGCCTTTGACAAACATGGTTTGGGGAAAACAGCAGGGATGATGACCTAAGAAAATAGCAAAGAATCGTCCCTCCTTGAAAATCAAAGAAACGAGACTATTGTCTGTCTTGAAGCAGCTTGTCAATCTTGAGATGGTGACAGCCTGCGAAAGTTTAGGGTGTTCCCTGCTAGCCAGAAATCCCAAGTCAGGAAGGATGAGCCTGGCTAGCTGTGACCCAACTACAAAACCTCTTCTGAAAGCTCAGATGAGCACATTTGTTCAGTGCACACGGGAAATGCAACATCACCGTCACCTCCATCTCCTATTCCTTGCCAAAGCTCTCCTCTCTTTCCTTCTTCCTTGACCAGCCGCTGCTAGGGACTCTGAGTCTGTGCCCCTTCCCTCCTGGCAGGGAGGGAGGCAGGGAGAGCATCGCCCTCCCCCTCTGCCCCCCCTCCCTGCCTGTGCAGCCACCGCAGCTCTCACCAGTTACTCACGCTGAGGAATCTCATCTGACCAAGTGACATTTAGAGGAAATTGTCTTGCTGACTAAAAGAAACAGTTAGTATCTGGGGAAAAGATATCAGAAGTGCATAAGGGGGTGACACAAAGCCAAGTGTCCTCTTGCTGACTAACAGCTGCAGGCAAGAGCAATTCATTAACATAATCAAGTTAGATAAAATTTCACATTGGGGAGGTTTAAACAAGTGATAAAACCAAGTGGCAGGTAGATGAACGTCTGTCAGCTTTTCCAGCAAGTGCCTGACTCACCTCCAGGTTCAAGTTGAGATTTAAGAGGTGATCCTGTTGCCACCAATCCATCACAACTGACTTGATATTGCAGACACAAGATCCCCAGCTCAGCCTGACCATCCACACTATCTACTCCATTCTGCATTCCCTGCTTTCAAGGAGTTTTGAACAACAATCCATTGAGGATTTGCCCAAGCAGAAGCATACGGGGCGAGTTACTACTATTCTAAAGTAATAAATACCATTCAGTTTGCTCCTAGGATGTGGTCACAGGATGCACTAAGATGTTATGTCCCAGTAACGTAGTTATGGTAGAAATACAGAAAAACACAACTGCCCTAAGCTGCACCTTCTGAGGATCAGGATGGCAGGGCCTTGGCAGGACATGTAGATCCATGGCTCACTCCTCCTGGCCCTTTGGATCACCAAGGGCACAGCCTGGCTCGTGGTGGCACAGCCCTGATCCTAGCAACTTTTGCAAGTTACAACACACACTGACACAAGGGCCCTCATACAAGCAGAAGACATCACTGGGCAAGAATGAAGAGTGAGCCCTCAGCATTGCATCTTTGTGAGCTTTTTGCACCAAGGGGATAATTTTGGTCCTTTCATTTGCAGCAGCCTGAAAAAGCATGAGCTCCTTTTCACTGTCTCTCCTCAGTGTTATTGCCATCTGATTGATGTTAGAGGGGGAAGATGATGAAAAGAGGGGGAAGAAACCATAAAGAAGACACAAAAAAACGCCCACATAGCAACACTGCTTGGACATCATGGAAACCCCAGTGCCTGGAGACAGAGCATCTGGTTTGAGTTGTAGGATGGACCAATCACTTGTGAATCCAAATAAACAGCAGCACATGCTCTGTGCCTGTTCCTGCAGACATTTCTTTCTCATCACCAGGGATAATACAGGGAAGAGTTTCTTACAACACAAGGTAATACTTGCTACGTAGAAATACTGTTCCTCTAATTAGCAGAGATATTCATGGCAGAGAGGAGAAGAAGAAAGCTTTTTTTCCCCTGCCCTATTGTGCTGTACAGATACGCTATCATTTAGAACATCACTTAATTAAATACTAGAAATGAGGACACTTTAGAATTGAGTAACTCTTTTCTCCAACAAGCCTTTCTAGTGTTCAAATATTGGTCACAAAAAAACACAACCAGCCTTGTCACAGTCATCTGGTACTTAACTGCTGGGCTTTTTTCATTTAGTTATGTATTAAAGCATGAACTCTGAGGAAAACAATAATTCATTGCTCTCCAGAGTGGACAGCTCGCGAAGAGCAACTGTGCTGAAAGAAAGAAAACAACAGCAAGTCTTTGTAAAGCCCACCATCTGATCTCCATATCAGCTATCATCCTTTACAAACCCCTCCTGACACAGCAGGTACGGCTTCTCTACGTTAGCACTGCAAAGCAAACTGGAGGCAGGATCTTCAAAGACATGCACTTCATGCTTTTCTCTCTTGATTCCCCTTGAAATCACTGCTAAAAATCTTTATTCCCTTCCCAGAGACCAGGGCATACCAAGCATATCTGAGCATCCTACAGAGAGAAACATCACAAGTGCTTGTTTGTATCATCACAATTGTGCCAGGTCAGTGCAGACCCAAAGGTCACTCTGACCAGGCCAATCCACTGGAGGCATGCCTCCCTTCAAGGTGCCTCTTCAGCCCACAGCACAGTTCTCCTCGTGGTGCCATTTGCTCGGGAAGCAGAGGAGATTCTGCTGGTGCCTTTTTCTCCTTTCGGCTTTGCTCCAGTTTAGATGGCTATGGGGGAGGAGAAGCAGGGCTCCTCAGGACAGGATAAGGGAGCAGTGGGATTGCTCTGGCCTGCCACAGCACAGCTTGCCAGCTGGGAGTCAGCTGCAGGACTTGGTAGGGAGTTTAGGGCCTGGCCCATGAGGCCATCATTGCCCTTTTTCCAGATAGCAGACATGGACATGAGCTAGATCTGTTGAAAAGCAACAACAAGACCTGTAGTGACACCAAAAAGAGGAATTAATACAAGCCTAGCAAAGTAGGAAGACACATGAAGCAGGGGATAAAGGACCAAGACAATCTCAGGCAACCTAACAAGCTTGTTTTTAGAGAGTAGCTTCTGTCCACATCCTCCCCTTGCAACTGTCTTACACAGATCTGGCACAGGGATGCTGGTCCCAGTCTCTTCTGCACCAGTAATGTCCTGCAAGCAAGGATGACTGAAGGGAAATCACATGTGAGACTGTCTCAGCTGGAAAAGCCTCTGACAGCACACACCCCTGCAAACATCCTTCTAGGAAAAAAGGGTGGCTTTGGCCAAGAGCTAAAACCAAGCTAGCAAAGATAAGACAAGTCATGATTTCCACAGACCAGCAGATCACTGTGTCTATTAAAAAGGACAGACTATCACTGTGCTCTGGTGGTTATCACACCATAGCCAGTGTGCTCTGAGGACAGCACTTTTCCTAGTGAGGGGAAGGAAGGGGGGGAGTAGGGCATAAAAGGATGCTGAGGAATCAGTGGAGAGTTTACACACAAGGAGATCACAGTCTCTTCATTAGCACCAAATAAGAGCAGTTTTGAAGCACATGAATCACTGTGAGCCTTTTGCTGCACCATCTGTTTTGTCCGGCTAAATTCTCACATTAATCATCTTTACTCCTTGTGAGTAATTCCCTTGGGGAAAAACTACTGAGCATGTTTAAATTTATTAATGCTATCACAGTTTATTCCGAGTCCATACACAGCATCTTACGCACCTGATGATGGAGAAAGAAAAACATCAGGAATTGCAAAATGGTTTCTGTCACCTCCATACCTCCCACTGTCAGGGCAGCAGCGGGTACTGGTGTTGCACTGACATCTCATCTGTGTCCATGGCACGGTGCCAAGCTTTGTACCACCACATCATCTTTCTCCAGAAACACGGTGTCAAAAGATTAACAAGAGATGCAGATGTGGTTGCAGCAAGTCTAAGGAAGACAAGGATGTAAGTGAGAAAAGAACAGTGGCCATGAAAGCTCTGAACAGCTCTCCCTTTAGCTAAATTACATAAGCTTGCTCCTAATTTTTAACACCGATTTACTAGGCAGCCTAGGTAGACATCAGCCACCTGGTCAACTCCCAAGACAGCAGAAAAGATTTTCTGCCTTCATTGACCTGTGCAGATAAACAGAGGGAAGCGGAGAACAAGGCTGGCACCACGTGGAGTCAGGGAGAACCTGAAAGATGGCAGAGGACTTTGTATTCCAGGAGCTTTCAAGATGTTCATCTTTGAGAGCAGCACAAGGAAATCCTGAAACAGTTTCCATCATGTTAATGTTTTCTTCTCCAGCTGCACCAAAAGACAGAGGGTTTTCAATGACAGAATGACTCATTTGTCTGGTCTGAATTATCACGCTCTGCCTCAGCTTCCCCGCTTATATACAGAACACTAGAATATATTTTCTTTATCAATAGTGGAGATTACTTACTGTGGATTAAAGACTGCCAGGCCATGGCCAGAAACTGAACAAGACTAAAAAATCCAGGCCAGGGCTCACTGAGCAAGCAGCTTCTGCTCTGAAGTTAACACCATTGCCAATGCTTTGTTTGTACCCTCTTGCTTACACCCATCAAACCCACACGAGCTGTCAGGACCTGTGCTAGCCCACTAATCACACCAGTAACACAAATTCAGCTTCTGGGGACATAAACTGCTGCACCAGACCCTGGGCTGGAGCAAAGGCAGTGCAGGTACCTGGCCCTTTCTGCCCACTTTGCTCCAAGGCTGGCAACTTCTGTGGGCTGCAGTGTCCCAGGCCACCGGGCTCTGCTGCCCAGAGCTGTTTCACCTCACACGTGCATTATTAGAGCTATTTCAGGCTTGGTTTGCATGGGACAGAGGCATAGGAAAGTCGAAGGAAGACAGGTTTTTCCAGCCAAAACCGAACAGGGACAATTACCCAGCAAAAACCCTTTTGCAAGCTTAACACGCTCCATTCGGGCGACCACTTTAACCTGTACTGGCTGCTGACTCCCCACGGAATAGGCTTTTTTCTCCTTGAGGGAGTTGCCAGCCTAACTCAGCTCATGTACTTAAACTGGCAAAACCCACTGAAGTGTAAACAGGCCATCTAGGGTGCTCAGAAACCCATTCCTGGGTAATTGGTTTCCATAATGACTCACACACGCCCCCCAAGCACAAAACATGGGAAAGCTTCCCCCTCAGATTTGCTCAGATGTATATACAGCTTTTCTCTGGGAATTAATAATAAAATTCTCTTTCTTTTATTTTCTTTCCCCCATCTCCTCCCCGCCCCCCACCTCCCCAACCTCCCTGCCATGAATTAATCAGGCAGGGAAAAAGTGGGATCTGGCTGAGTGCCATGGGNGCCATGGGCTAAAGAATAAAAATCACATGCCCGCGCGGAGAGGGCAGGGACACGCAGAAATGCCATATGGAGAGTAAACAAGCTGTAGTGACCTTCTCCAGCTTTATCAACTATTCATGGGAAGCAAGCTTGTGGGGATACAAATCTAATAATAATGAACCTACCAGCATCCTGGCACCTTCAGCATCCTGGCTTGTTCTGGTTCCCCCTTCTGACTGCATTGCCTCAGGAAATCACAGAACGGTTGGAGATGGAAGGGA
>VWZY01012682.1:189511-201329 GCA_013399075.1 Chloroceryle aenea | reverse complement strand
AGTGGCTACACACCAGAGCTGTGCTGCCATCCAGTGTGACCTGGACAGGCTGCAGTGGTGGGCAAAGTGGAACTTCATCAAGGGACTGGAACATGTCTCTCAGGGGGAAAGGCTGAGACACAGGGCTTTTTAGTCTGGAGAAGAGAAGACTCAGAGGGAATCTGATGAATATTTCCAAATATCTGCAGGGTGGGGGGCAAGTGGAAGGGGCCAGGCTCTTGTCAGTGGTGCCCTGGGATAGAACGAGGGGCAATGGGCACAAACTGGAACCCAGGCAGTGCCACCTCAACAGGAGGAGAAAAATTCTTTCCTGTGAGGGTGACAGAGCCTGGAAGAGGCTGCCCAGGGAGGCTGTGGAGTCTCCTTCTCTGGAGATTTTCAAAACCTGCCTGGACACAATCCGTGCGACCTGTTCTAGGTGAACCTGCTTTAGCAGAAGCACTGGACTCAATCTCCAGAGGTCCCTTCCAAGCCCTACCATTCTGTGCTTCTGGAATAGTTGGACAACACCTATAAAAAAAACCCACCTGGTACCCATTAAAAACAGAGTTGGAAGTTTCAAGAAAGGGCTTAAACATTGCAGAAAGCAACTTTGGTCACTTGCAGTAACTACCTGAAGGTGAACACTAAAGCCCTTTGCAAGAGGTTTGGTGAGCACAGAGAATATTTACAGCTCCATGGGTGAGCCAAAGCCACTTGGAGCCTCTGTCCCCCTCAGACTTGCCATATGGGGGAGCAGAAGTTTTCCAGGCTGGAAAAAATATCCACTCTAGCACAGAACTGCTGCTCTGATTTCCCCCCTATACTTTCAGGTGGCTCCCGTATCTCTAACTTTCTCAGGCTATAATGTGTTCCTGTGATTAAACAGTGGTGCTTTTTAGCACAGAGATCCATACCCTGTGCTTGGGTGTCTAGGGGGTAGAGTAAATGTGTGGCATGGAATACCCTGCATTTCTCTTCTACTTTTAACCACCTGCCTTATGCTTAGCCCATTAATCCAGTATATCTGGACACACTTCTAGTATTGCAGACAACTGAACAGGTCTCACTGCTAATAAAAATTCTGAACAAAATACAACAACAGCAATAAACTCAGAAAAGGTGTTTTTTTTTCTTTGCCCACATGTGAAAAAGTTCCAACAAACCCACATGCATTTGTGGTTTATTGGTGAATAGACTGGTAGCACAGTGCTGGGAAATGTTGAGCAAGGAAGGCCAAAGAGGAGGCAAACCAAAACTCAGTCCTTCAACTACCTGAGAAGGAAAGCTTAAGAGGAGGAGAGATGCAAAGAGAAGATGGTTGGAGCAGGTGGGGATCTGTGAGGTACCAGGGCTGAATGGAAAGATGAGAGCAAGAAGGCAGCTGTACAGCAGGGGCAGTGCAATAGCACATTGTTAAACATGACACTGTTTTTACCCTTGGGGTGCTTTGCTCCCATTACCCAGCCGTGCAGACAGTGAGACCCACGTGTACATTCTGACTCAAGAGCAGCACCCACCACCTTACCAGAGTAGCCCCTATCTTCAGACTGGCACATCAGCAGTCACATTAGAAAAACATCATGCTATAATTCCTTGTTCTGTCCAAGTCAAAGCACCTTTTCTCCCCTCCTGTATCAAGGACTCCTGAGCACAGCGTTGTGCACCATCTGGCCTCTGGAAACACGACACGCTTTAGTTTTAATTCAATCCAACCTTTCCGCTCATTTTGTTGTTCTTTGCTCAATGTCACAGCAAGAGCAGCTTCCTGATTACCTTCCTACACGTTTATAATTAATTTCTCTTGGGAGGATTACAGCCAATATTATTACCAAATGCATTTCCTAAGTATTGAATCAGCATTGGTTCCAAAAAATACATGTGATTTATTTTCTCTCCAGGGAGTAGACATTTGTAAGTAGCAGATTACTGCCACGCTACAACCAGAAAGCAAAACATAATAGCAATTAATACAGCATTGTGAATAAAAGCCTGCTTGCTGCAGAAAGCTCTCAATGGCAGCAACTTGACAGCACCCATGGCAAGAGATCTGCTGCGGAACTCAAAATACCAAAGGAGATTAAAACTAAGAGTGTGGGATTTAAGCTTGCTGCAGCAGAGACTACACTTTTGTTCTGCCTTTGAAGGGCACTTAGCAGGCTGAGGTCCTGCCTTATAACAGGTGCTCCGAGCACCAGCACTAGGGATGATGGTAACACACACTGTGAGAAAGCATCGCCAGGGTTTCAGAAGAACTGAGGTCTTTTCATGGGATAACTTTCAGATTAAATTTCAATTTTTCTTTTTAAACCTTATTTCATAAGGAAAAAGGAGAGAGATAATCCACCCCCCTAAAAAAACCCAAACCTATGAGGTTGCTCCTCTCCCCATGCTTTCCTTAAAAGGAATTTTCTTCCCTCAATATTCTTCCCTCAAATCTGTGAGATAGTAGCTTCAGTTGAGATTGTCCTTAAGCAAATTAGATTTTCTCAGGAAAATTACCTTCTGGAGAAGATACCTTTGACCAGCTCTGAGGTAAGAGTACAAATGGCCACGGCGTGGTCCAATATACCTTGTAAATCACTAAGCTCTTAATACCAAGTGCAGAAAAGTGTCTCAGGGTCCTCATTCAGTTCAACAGCAATTTGTCCCTAGGCTTCCTTGCTGAACTGTTCTGTGAAGAGAGTAAAGGAATCTCAATAATCCAAAAATACTTCACCAGATTGCTACCCTAAACCACAGGCACCTTTGCAAGCACAGAGAGAACCAGGGCATCACAGCAAAGCTTCAGCTCACCTTGCCTCACACTGAGGACTCTTTCAGCTGCATCATCCCCACAGAGAAGCCTGTACCCCCTCCAGTGCTTGCTGTGGCTCTCCCCAAAAGCAGCTGCACTGTGCAGGTTTAGCTTTTCCTGCCTCCCTTCAGCACAGCTCTTTTGGAGGGGTCCTCAAGGAACCAGTTTGAGCACAGCACATCTTCTCTCATAGGTTTGGCTTTGTGTTTGGCTTCGTTCACAGGCAATGCAGGGAAAAAGAGGCATTGCAAGGTGCCTGCCAGTTGACTCAATGGGCTTGAGCCCTGTAACCCTCAAGCCTCTCTCCTTCATTAGCTCCAAAGACAAAGCAAGTAGAGAGCGGTGGGCCATGGGGATAAACAGCCACCCTGAGCCCAGACCTGAGCAGTGCTGCGAAAGGCCACATGAATGAGGGCTGGTTGGCAAGTCCCTGCTCATAGATGATTTGAAGATCAATTTCTAATTGATTTGAAGATCAATTTCTAATTGCCAGTGCAGGTGTGATCTCAAATACTTCTCAGATTAAAAACTTGAGATACTGTGCAAGAAAAACTGTTTTCACCAAGAAACTATCCAGGAAGGCTTTCAGCTCCTCCCAGCAGCGCGTGGTCAGCTGGGCTGAAAAGGGGTAAAGGAAATCCACAAGAGGCTGGGAAGAGTCCCTCCATCCCTCAACCTTACTCACCCAGCTGTAAAAGCAGCACTTAAAGCTCTCCTATTTGAATAAGGTGATTTGCAAATGCTGGTAATATATTTTTGCAAGGCACAGACAGAAGAGAGAAGTACAAAAAAAAAAAAAAAGTGTGATTTTTCCCTTACCCTGTTGTAGCTATTACAATTGTTTTGAAGGGTGAGCACAGGGCTGGTAGTAATCGTGGGCCGTGTGTGAAGGAAGCCTGAAAATTGCCGAGATCACTCCACAGATATCCCAGTTGCAGCACTGAAACTCTCACTTAAGGAAAGTGTTTCTGCCTGTGATGATAACTCAGTGTAAGCTTCCTGAGCCCGTGGTGGGGCTGAAATAACCACGCTATGAGATATAGGAACATTCTACCCTCTTCCAGCATAATGGCCTGCAAATTAAAAGCTAATTAATAACATTCCAGTGTCAACAGCCTTAACATTTTCAGGACCATTTGCTGAAGCAGAACATCCTACTGCCTGTGCTTGCTTCAGCTTCCTTTGAGGAGCCAGCCATTCAAAAGGATGGCATGTTACCATTGACTATGTCCGTCCAGACTACAAAAAAGTCCTTGGATGGCAGGGATAAGTAAAATATTCACTTCCAAATTATACCAGTGGGGCTGATTACACTAATGCCAATTTCAAAATACAACAGGAAGCTTGTTCTTCCCCTTTCCTGACCCAAGAGCTCATTTTGCTTCACCACTGGCTTTCTTTCAACAGCAACAAACAGGAAGTCTGGCCCCCAGTCAGATTTGGGAGGTTTTTCTACATTATTTTTCAGAAAACTTCATGCAATTACCTCCTTGAAATGATCAACCCAGCTTTTGTCGTATGGCAGTGACCACCATCAGATTACAGCTATGAAACTTGGAGAATGAGAAAACTTCTGGGTTTTGGTCTTAACCACTAGTGCGCTAGCTAGGAAGACGCCACTGTATGCAAGTCTTGTGCTTCATCCTTATTTCCCTTCTCCCTTGAAATTGGGATATTGGGCGGGTGGACCGATGTTCTGTCCCAGCAGGAGCATTCTTCCACTCTTCAATACATACAGCACAAAAATCACCAGACTGCTGACCTGTCACAAAACATTTTCCCAATTGTTTCAGTGTTATTTTCCCCTTTCTTTAACTACCTGAGCAGATTTTCCAGTTCCTGATGTCTCAGGTTAAGAAATGTGCATTCACTTCATAGATTCATTAAGGCTGGAAATAACCTCCAAGATCATCAAATCCAACCATCTACTAAACATTATCAGGATCACTAAACCTTGTCCTACAGAGCCACATCTGAATGTTGTCTGAACCCATCCAGGGATGGGGACTCCACTCCCTCCCTGGGCAGCCTGGTCCAAGGCCTCACCACTCTCTCAGGAAAGACATTTTTCCTGATATCCAGCCTAAGCCTCCCCTGGCACAGATTAAGCTCATTGTCCTCTTGCCCTATCAGTAGTCACCTGGGAGAAGAGCCCAACATCCACCTCCCTCCAACCTCCTTTTGGGTAGGTGTGGAGAGCGAGAGGGTCTCCCCTCATACACTCCTTGCTGCACCTTCCCAGTGGCCNGGTCAGCTGCAGGACGCCCGGCCCCTCCAAGAGCGGGAAGGCAGCGACCGCTGACGCTCCCAGCGCCGCTTCCCCTTCGGCCGCGTTTAAATCCCCCGCGGTCGCCCCGGCAACGCCCCCGCCACGTCTCTGTCTCCGCCTCACATCCCCTCGGGGCTCCCCTTTCCCAATCGGGTGCCCCTGTCTCCAGGCACCCCCTGCCCACCTCAAACACCCAGCGCTCGGCCGCAGAACCGAGGGCCGCGGCCGGTTCTGCCTTCGGGCCCCCCCGGCCCCCCCCGCGGGCGCCCGCCGNAATGCCAATTTCAAAATACAACAGGAAGCTTGTTCTTCCCCTTTCCTGACCCAAGAGCTCATTTTGCTTCACCACTGGCTTTCTTTCAACAGCAACAAACAGGAAGTCTGGCCCCCAGTCAGATTTGGGAGGTTTTTCTACATTATTTTTCAGAAAACTTCATGCAATTACCTCCTTGAAATGATCAACCCAGCTTTTGTTGTATGGCAGTGACCACCATCAGATTACAGCTATGAAACTTGGAGAATGAGAAAACTTCTGGGTTTTGGTCTTAACCACTAGTGCACTAGCTAGGAAGACGCCACTGTACGCAAGTCTTGTGCTTCATCTTTATTTCCCTTCACCCTTGAAATTGGGATATTGGGCGGGTGGACCGATGTTCTGTCCCAGCAGGAGCATTCTTCCACTCTTCAATACATACAGCACAAAAATCACCAGACTGCTGACCTGTCACAAAACATTTTCCCAATTGTTTCAGTGTTATTTTCCCCTTTCTTTAACTACCTGAGCAGATTTTCCAGTTCCTGATGTCTCAGGTTAAGAAATGTGCATTCACTTCATAGATTCATTAAGGCTGGAAATAACCTCCAAGATCATCAAATCCAACCATCTACTAAACATTATCAGGATCACTAAACCTTGTCCTACAGAGCCACATCTGGATGTTGTCTGAACCCATCCAGGGATGGGGACTCCACTCCCTCCCTGGGCAGCCTGGTCCAAGGCCTCACCACTCTCTCAGGAAAGACATTTTTCCTGATATCCAGCCTAAGCCTCCCCTGGCACAGATTAAGCTCATTGTCCTCTTGCCCTATCAGTAGTCACCTGGGAGAAGAGCCCAACATCCACCTCCCTCCAACCTCCTTTTGGGTAGGTGTGGAGAGCGAGAGGGTCTCCCCTCATACACTCCTTGCTGCACCTTCCCAGTGGCCCTCCCCCCTTCCCAATGGCCCTCCCAGCTCTGCCCCCATGCTGAGCAGATCACTCACCTGGGGCCGTCTCTGCTCCCTCCAGGGCCAGGCTCAGCCTCTCGCTGCAGCTGTGGCCCTGAACAGCTGCTTGTTTTTGGGGAAGCTCTGTCTGGGCCTCCACCTTCCTCCTGGCGATGGCCTCCTTGGCTGGGTCCGTCTGGGTGGGCACATCAGACCTCAAAGGTGTTGTGCTGGGGACAGCGGTGGGGTTGGCTCTCAGGCTGACCACTTCTGGAGATCCCTGGGCCCTCCCCTGCGATGTTGGTCAGCNTGCGCGGCCCCGCCTGTGGCCGCTCGGCACTGCACAAATGTTTCTCACCTACAAAGTCGGGGGAAATGGGGATCCCTGTGAGCAATTTAAACAGGTTTCTTTCTTTTATTAATAAAAATAAAACGCCTGCATGCTGGAAAGTCTCGACCAGATGAATTTCCGTGTTGTTCATGTGGAGCAAGAGGGGTTTGCTTGATTCCCACAGCCTGTGACTCCCCGGAGGTAACAGCATATGTTGAACTGGAATTAGAATTGTGAGCAGCTCACATTTGAAACAGTGACCTCATAGAATAGAAAAACAAGGCAAGAATGACTTTGTTTCAGAAATGATGCATTTTGGCTTCTCTGTGTTATTGGCCTGGGATGCCAACAAGTTGGAGTCACCATCTTTGAGTTTCCTTCTTACCGTGTAAAAGCAGCCTCCTGACTGGGAGGACCTCAACACTTTCAGGTTTCCCAGCTCCTGACCACACTTCACAGTCTTAAGTAATTGTAGGGGAGGTCCAGGTTTCTAAAGGATACCTCTGGTAGGTGCTACTGGAGGTCTGTGCTCTCCAAGTGGTACAGCTATTTCTGCACTGGCTTCTTCTGACTTAGATGGTTCATAATTCCCTTTGTTTATGTTTTGTTTGTTGTCTTTTGTTGCTTGGTTTGTTTCTCACCCCTCCAACCAATAGGTGGACAGGATTGCGGGTAGCTCAGAGAGATACCAGCATTCTTTCTCTAAGACACTCTGACCTCATTAATGTCCAGCTTGTGACACTCCCTTTACTCCCTCATTTACAAGTGAAGGCACACTTCTCCGTGTGTTCACTGGGAGATGCATATTATTGTATGAATTTCTAGTCAATTTTATATACCTGTGCTTGTTCTAATTAGTCTCAGCTTTAATAAGAAAAGAAGTAAAAATTCAGCATACTAAATTCAAACAGAACCTGGATCAGATGCAATCTATGCCGGCGTGTAAGTTATCCCATATAGCCCCCTCCCACAATCATAATTGTATAGTCTGATTGCTTGAGTCCAGTTGTGTTAAATACTCCTAGCAATCAATAGAGCCTCAGCCCTATAAACCTCTTTGACCCGTTTCCTCAACGACACACAATCACACACCTAACAGTCCTCCATCAACCTTAGATCTAGGTAGAAATCAGTGATCGAATGTGACATACAGGTGATGGAAAGTTGCCAAGCAGTCTCAGGAGAATCCACCTCCAGAATGAACCCCACACTGTGGCCCTTTTAGGGAGCAGAAATTCACCTGAGAAGGTGGACACTAAGCGATAAGACAGACTTTATTGATCGTTCCTTTCCCCCTGCTGCACCATTGTTAATTGCAGATGTTAAAAGGAAAAGTATTCAAAGTAAGCAAAGCTTCTCAATATTAACCTCAATAAGCAAATTAAGCAGCAATACTTCACACAAAATTGGAGATCACTAATGGGTCAAAAAATGCAATTCATTCTTGCTCTGGGCAATCAAGACTCTCAGATGATAGACCTCTACAACTTACTGCAAGCCTGGTAATTGCTACCCATTACTGCGATAATCAGAGTCTGACCTCGGGGATGAGCAAGACCAAAATCCTATTGGAATTCAGTGGCACCAGTGCAGCAGCCTCCACCAATGGGCCTGTCCTCTGAAAAACCCCAGCCAACAATTCATCCTAGGCACTCGAATGAGGCTAAGTCATTTAAACTGATTCCAGAAGAGCAAGGGGTTAAATTCATCCCAAGGCTATCCTGTTGAAATAATGATAAATCTGGAGCAGTGTTAATTAACAACCGCAAGAGATTCTTTTCCTATTAGCAGTAAAAAACCCCACGACCATTCACAAGCAGCTGTATTTCAGCAGTAAAGGAATAACTGATATTGAAAGTTTCCAGTTTAGCCTCTGAATTGCTCCTTAGGTATTACAAAGCTCAAAGGAGAGAGAAAGAGAGTCATTTTTTCCTACAGGGGTAGGCGTCAAGAGCAGCTGTGCAGAGGTCAATTAAATAAAACTGGTGGAGTTTTATTAGATTGGTTTTATTTACTGGATGCAAAGTCCAGAATAACAAACATAATTTTCCTCCCTACCTCAGTGCAACTGGCCTTTACATCATGCAGAATTTGTCATACCTGATTCAAAGGTCCAGTGGTACCAATAACCTGCCTGTAATAGAATCCAGTGCCTGACCCTTTGAAAGAAGGCAAAAATACCCAGAACTTGTAAAGTACTCAAAATAAAACTCCTAGTTCCTGGGAAGAAGCGGAAGAACAGATCAGCAGGAGGATGTAGGCAGGTTCCTGCATCTCATCGTACTCACATCTCAGTTCACCGTGCTAATAAGCACTGACTCACCCCAGCTCTCTGAGCTGCTGTTGGAGGCCTCAGGACTGGGTGCAGTGGGAAGAAATGAGTGTGCTGCCTGATCACAGCAGGGGAACTCTAGACTTTTTCCTCTGTGCAAACACAAGTAACTCAGAGCTGCTCTATTTCACTTTTAAATTCTGCAGATATTTTGCTTCCTTGAAGCTGTTGTTTAAAACATGCACACTGTGCTTAAAATATGCACACACATGTTGTGCTTGCAGCTCCTTGCAATAAAACCAATGGTGCCCTTAAAGAACTCGTCTACAAGTTTCTTACCACCAGTATTTTAAAAAAAGAGTAGGGCAGCAATACTGGGATTCTGCTGTGAAATAATTACATGGTTTATATCTTTTATCTTCTTCTGACTGATCTTGTGGGCTTCAATATACTGGAGTTCTCTACAATTCAGTGACAAGAATATATAAGCACCCTTTCTCCCATTCAATCCAGCCCTAGCCAGACAGATCACAGAATCATAGCATGGTGGGGGTTGGAAGGGACTTCTGGAGATCATCGAGTCCACCCCCCCTGCCAGAGCAGGGTCACGCAGGGCAGCCCATACAGGAACAAATCCAGAGGGGCTGGAAAGTCTCCAGAGAAGGAGATTCCACAGCCTCCCTGGGCAGCCTCTTCCAGGCTCCGTCACACTCAGAGGGAAGAAGTTTCTCCTCCTGCTGAGGTGGAACTTCCTGGGTTCCAGTTTGTGCCCATTGCCCCTCGTCCTATCCCAGGGCAAAGGCCTGACAAGAGCCTGGCCCCTTCCACTTGCCCCCCACCGTGCAGATATTTGGGAACATCCATCAGATCCCCTCTTGGGCTTCTCCCCTCCAGGCTAAACAGCCCCAGGGCTCTCAGCCTTTCCTCACCAGAGAGATGTTCCAGTCCCTTCAGCATCCTTGTAGCCTCTGTTGGACTCTCTCTGGTATTTCCCTGTACCTCTTAAACTGGGGAGCCCAGAACTGAACACAACACTCCAGATGTGGTCTCACCAGTGCAGAGAAGAGGGGGAGGAGAACCTCCCTTGCCCTTCTGCCACACTCTTCTTTATGCCCCCCAGGGGACCATTGGCTTTCCTGGCCACAAGGATCCACTGCTGTCCCATGGAGAACCTATTGTCCACCAGGACCGCAAGGTCCCTCTCCATGGAGCTGCTTTCCAGCAGGTCTACCTCGCATCTCTACTGGTCCATGGTGTTGTTCCTCCCCAGGTGTAGGACTCTACACTTACCCTGGTTGAACAGCATCAGGTTCCCCTTTGCCCAGCTCTCCAGTCTGCCCAGCTCTCGCTGGATGGCAGCACAGCCTCTGGTGCATCAGCCACTCCTCCCAGTTTAGTATCATCAGCAGACTTGCTCAGGGTACACTCCGTGCCTTCATCCAGCTCATTGATGAAGATGTTGAGTAAGACTGGAATAGATCTTACAACCTGCAAGCCAGAGACAATCTGTACATGAGCTGGTCACTGGTAGCCTTCCTGCTGACACACAGAAAAGATGTTGTTCCCTACAGTCTGTTATGTGTCTGTTTTACATCTGCCTGTCTGAATGCTGTTTTCTGTGTGTGACTAACTCCCCTATTAATTTCTTATCTCCGGTGTCCCAGTTTTGTCTCCCACTATTAAACTGTCTGCCTGCCAGTCAGATATGATCTTAGAAGAGTCCCTCAAAATGATATTTCCTCTTCTAACGCCAACCCTTTTACAATGGGACAAGTCGGGAAAGGAAGCAGAGGATATTGGGAAGTCCCAGGGCAAGAAGAGCTGAAAGAGCACTTTAAAAAGAAGTCACTGATGTCATTCATTCATTTCATGCCTGACTGCTTCTCTTCCAGTAAGTAATCACACCATTGCTGGAGGTGGGAAGAGTTCTCGTTAGACTTCGTGGCTTGTCCAAACAAAACCTGCAGAGCAGAGGCATGATTTGTAAACGGCTGCAAGACAACACGGACACCTTGACACAACAGGATGCCCGGTGACATGGGTAGAAATCATGATGAAAGCACATACTGAAACCTTCCCAGAACTGTCTCTTCCCACCCCTCTCACATTGCTGGCAAGCACAATAAATCCTGTCTGCAAGACCTGTGTTCCTTCCCCCCATTTGCTGTCTCTGTAATGGTCTCTCTCGTGCTCTCTCTTCCTCACCACCTCTCTTGGAAAGGACAGCAGTTGATGGTCCACGGGCAAGAACAAATGTGCCTTACAAACCTGTTATTTCTCACCCATTCTGATACTTTTTTTTTCTCCCAGTTCTGCAGGTTTGGTTGCATTTTTCAACTACCAACAATTTCAGAGAGGTGCATTCAGAATTTATTTTGGTCTTGTTTCCATGGCTCATAAAGAAAATACCTCATCCTGCCAGGTGATGCGGAAACATTTTTAAGGCATGCTTCAAAACTGCTTTGTTCTTTGCTTGTGTTTTGCCCTTCATCCCACCATGAAAACTACCACGTTTTCAGATCGTATGTAGTCAGATTTGAGTACTGGGCAGCAATCCCTTACGAAGTCCCAAGATTTACACTCCTTATTCCCTGCTTCTTCCAGCTTATGGTGCTGTAAAACTGCAATAGGGTGACCCAAGCTGTCATACAGTCATAGAGTGGTAGGGGTTGTAAGGGACCTCTGGAGGTCATTGAGTCCAACCCCCTGCCAGAGCAGGGGCACCCAGGGCAGCCCACACAGGAACAAATCCAGAGGGGCTGGAAAGTCTCCAGAGAAGGAGACTCCACAACCTCCCTGGGCAGCCTCTTCCAGGCTCTGTCACCCTCACAGGGAAGAAGTTCATCCTCACATTGAGGAGGAACTTCTTGGGTTCCAGTTTGTGCCCATTGCCCCTCATCCTATCCCAGGGCACCACTGACAAGATATTGGCCCCTTCCACTTGCCCCCCACCCCTCAGATATT
>VWZY01012682.1:152622-189064 GCA_013399075.1 Chloroceryle aenea | reverse complement strand
TTTCACCTACAATTTGTCTCCCCATCGATCTATAATATCCTACCTCCTCCTAGCCTTTATGTATGTGGCTATACATGGACACCAGCTGATGGGGGTCATTCCTGTTTGCATCGGTCTAAGGGAAAAGAGGATCCAGCTCAAAATCCCAGAGGTGCTTTAGGGTGTTCCGCAGTGTACTAAGCGCACAGTGGTTTTATTAGCAAGTCAGTCACACGCATCTAACCAGCTTCCCATTAAGTAGTTGTTTAAGTATATTTTGGCCCACCTAAAGATGTCATATAATTAGGAAAATGATCAAGTGAAGTGCAGACACAGGTGTGTCTGCTTGCTATTTATCCACGCTGCATGACATTTAGATGGGAAACAGCAAATACGTGCGCGGTGCAGCCTGCAGCAGCCCCAGCCTCACCATGGAGGGAAATACTGTTCTCAAAAACAGCACACAGAGGTGGGCTGGAACCACCCCCAGCAGAGTCTTTTCTTCTGTCTTAGGGATCTGGTCCCCCATGGAAGGCACCTCCACTTCTCTCATTGTGTTTCTCTCATTGACCTCATCCATGTTTATAAACACATAAAGGGTGAGTGCCGGGAGGATGGAGCCACGCTCTTCTCGGTGATGCCTGATGACAGTGAAAGGGGCAATGGGTGGAAGCTGAGGCATAGGAAGTTCCATGGAAACATGAGGAGGAAATTTTTCACTGGGAGGGTGACAAGAGCCTGGAAGAGGCTGACCAGGGAGGTTGTGGAGTCTCCTTCTCTGGAGACTTTCCAACCCCCCTGGCTCTGTTCCTGTGTGATCTGGTGTAGGTGATCCTGCTCTGGCAGGGGGGTTGGACTGGATGATCTTTTGAGGTCCCTTCCAGCCCCTGACATTCTGTGATTCTGTGATTGTGTCACAAACTAGATGAGACTTGTCTTTTCTGCACGTGTCTTGGGTCCTGGCCAGCACCTGCCCGTGAAACATAAGGGATGGCAATTCTGGACTGGGCAGTGGGGCTGTGGCATGCCTACGTAGTCCTGCCCATGCTGCTATCAATCCTGTGCTTATGCACTGACTGCTGCCTGGCTCACCTCAGGTCACTGTGCTCATAGGGCTGGAGAAATGTTACTGTAGCTCCTCACTGCATCCAAAAGAATGAGTCCTCAGGGCTGGAAGCCATTCTGTATGATGACTGATGGAGCAAAAAACCAAACTAGTTTTAACTCGACTGTATAAACAACAAGGAGCTTCCTGATCCACGCAGTCCCACCAGTCTCTTCCTGCTTTCTTCCTCTCTTACACCACAAAAAGCTTAATTCCTTTGCAAAGAGGACTCTGTTGTCCTTTATACTATATCTTAAAGGTGATCCTGAGATTAAAAAGCAGAACCTATTTGCATTCCAGTCCCAGCAGGACAGTTTCCTGTGACTTATTCTTATTCAAGTACTCAAAGAAATTCTATTTAATCTCGTGAAGCAGGAGGAAGTAACGGGTCATGGCCTCTGATCCAAGCAAGTAAGGTGAGGTGCCTTCTCAACCCTGATGATAATAGGGGAAATGAAGGTGCAAGAAGCAAGTCTCAATAGTAATTCCAGACTGCCCCTGACATGGCCTGCACAACTTCTCCTAGATCAAGGATGTTCCAGTCACTCTGGGATGAGATCAGCAGTCTCTAGTAGCCCGGGTCCCAGTAGGAGACATATATTGCACCGGTGCTTTTGTCTCCTTCCAGGTTCTGGCAGTGGTTTTTAGTCTGTAGGTAGGTGCCTGCACAGGATAGAGAGACAGTGTTTTGTTCTGCTGGCCACCAACTGCAGAAAGGAGGGATGGCTGCAGCTTGAATCGAAGACACAAAGCAGGAGGTGTCAGATGCGACAGCCTCCCTTCCTCAGCTGTGTCCTTCTAACTGTGGCATCTGTTGTCAGCGGGCAGCAACAGCAGCTGAGATCAGGAGAAACATTTCTATCACTGTCATATGTTTGAATGGGAAATTGAGTCTGTTTCTCTCATCTCCATTACCAGCAGGATCTCTGTTGAGCTGGCTCTGAATTTCAGACAGCTCATTAACATGCTCCATGCTGGCACCTGGGTGTCCCTTGGTCTCTGCTTTAGCTCCATCTTCTGCCTAGCGCTTTGCAGAAGACAGAAAACAAGCATCCAGGTGGAGAAGCTGGGAAATTGGAGCTGCCCTCCTTGATTGATGTTCTGTGGCCACAAAGGGTGACACAGTGGGCCAACAACAGAGAAGCTAAGGATCAGATCTGAGATCCATCTTCAGCCAGTTTGAACCATACAAATCACCTTTGACGTCCCACAAATGCTCTCCTCAGGGGCATCTTTGTTCTCCAGAGCACCACCAATATGTTTTGCCAGCCTCCCTACAGCCCTGTGAAGCTGAATACCTTTGGGGAGCTGCTCTCCATCAGCAATGTCTCTCTTCCCTCCTTCATTGATATTTAGAGGATGGTTGAGGGGGCAGAAGGGCTGAGTTTGGGAACAGGGGTCTGAAAGATCTAGCTTCTTGGTCTCAAGTCCTGCAGGGTCTGGCCAGCATAGGAAGGGGTAGCTGGGAGAAAGGCAGATCTGTCTGGGAAGATCTGTACTTGACCTCCTGAGCAATAGCAACTCCCATACACTCTTCTCTGACCCCCTTTACTCACCACCAGCCTTGACTTCTCCATGATTTCTTTCCACATCTGCCTCCATATGTATGGCACTCACTGAGCCACTATACAATGAGAGATTCAGTAGCTTATACCTGCAAAAACTCTCTGATCAATTTGTTTCAGAGAAAAGAATTAAAGAAAATTTTGATCTAAACTTAAAGGTCATTTTATTTGTATAAATGCATAAAGCATTCAAAGTAGCACCTGTGATCTCTGGTAACTGTATCTAACACTTTAGTAGGAACTGCGCTGGTTCCACACAGGTTACACTGCACTATGGCATTAAGTAGTTCAAACCACATCTGTGAAAAAGATCACAATCTCAGAAACAAGCTGTTGAGTGGACTGCAGGGAGAACATTTATTCCGGAAAGAATAGACTGAACCTTTGAAAACAGGGCCCTGATGTTTTCTATCAGCATTGCAAATGTAACTGTAATTGGGAGCTGTCAGCTCCCAGGTAACGGTGGCAAATTAAGGTGATGAACCAGGGTAAGAAAGTGAAGCGATAAATGGAGACACACTTTGCTGTCTGCAGGCAGACACAGGCCTGTGTGAAGGCTGCAATGCAGAGCACTATTTATAACAATGCTCATTTGGAACAGCGTCCAATACTACACCAGGTAGTTTTAATCTTAGGAAAAAAAAAGAAGAAAAAGAAGAAGCGAGGAGGTATATTTTCTCATTGAGTTTCCTTCAAGTTGCTTTTCCTCCCCTCCACCTCCAGTGAATTTTCCCTGCAGCTCTGCTGTGCCTTGCTCCATAATGCTGGGCAGGTGCCTTCACTCTTGGCCTGCCACCCCGTGTTTGTGCAGCACATAATGCAGGCTCTGCATTCTCCCTTTGTGAAGTTAACAAGAACTGCAAACGGAATGATGGCTCGTTTTCCTCCAAAATCTGTTGTAAGTACACACACACACACAGAGGCTTGTGCCTTAGGTGAGTGTGTATCTCACCCAGGTCCTGGTTTTCTGAAGGAGGATCTGAGAGCACAGCTCTGTAGAAATAAAATAGGAGTCACTTCTCATGCTGCTTGGAGCATTCTCTCAGTACCTGGACCAAAACAACTCTGCCCCTTGTATGGTAACAGTGCTATGGATGGATCACCTCTGATTCCTGCTGCAGATGAAAACAAGGGCAGAGGGACCTGAGTGGGCCAGTCACACTCCGTGTATTACCACCCAAACAAAGCCATCTGTTTCCAAGCCCAGACTGTGCCCCTGTTGATACACGACATACCTGTAGCCATATACTGGTTGCTCCGGAGAGGTGCCTTGCACTTCACATTAACCTTGGAGGGAGCCCAGATGCCCAGGGGCTCCAGTACTGTCAAGGTGCCTGATACTAGAGGACCTGGCTCCTACTGGTTTGGCCAGGTCCGAGGATTGCTGAAGCTAAATAGAGTCTCCTCTGGCAGTTTGGGCTCACACACAAGTAACGTAGTGGGCCCCTCAGTTTGGTAGCAGCTCAGCATTGTAGCAAGTGTTTACGTGAGGAATGAAGCCATGGAGTCAGGCTTTAATAAGGGAACTTCTTGCCTGGCTAGAAATGTTCTCCTGCCAGTATGGGACCCAACAACACGTTCAGCCTGCTTCTTTTTTATGGCTGGAAAAGCTTCTCAACATGGTAAGGTTATAATACTTACAGAGGAAAGCTAGTCAAAATTTTTATTAACACAATAAAGCACTGATTTTAGGGTATATTTTATTAGCAACAATAATTACTAATCACTTAATTTGCTATTTCATATTACAAGGCCTACATTCGGCAGGCAGCGTCATCTTCTCCCTAAGGCTGCATAGGTCAGGGATGCAACTCTTATTTTACATTGTGGTGCTGATATACCTTCCCCCACTTACATTGATTATGACTAATTAAAAGCTTATATCATAGAAATACCAGATAAAATGCACTTTAAATTCTTTCCAGAACTTATGCCAGCAGTAAAATAAAAGTCTTTCTTCCAGGCCACGTTTTAAATTCAGACTGAATAGTATTTTCTGCAATATATTACTATACCTGATATATTTTTGGACTTTGCTGTTTTAAAGGGGTTTATTAAGCTCAGGAAGATGTCCAGCATTTAGTCAGCTTTATCCCAGTTTGGTTACATACAGCTAATGGTGCAGTCAGAAGGGTTTGCAGTTACCCATTCCCATGAAGTGGCTACGTCCCTCTGCAAGGGTGACACAGCAGTGGCATGCTTTGTGGATGGGAGGGAGCTCTCAGAAACGACGAAGAAAGCTTTTGGTTTGTCCTGAAAGTGCGTGCAACTTTTGCACAGAGTAGGCTGTGTGACACAGGGCTGTGTCCCCAGGAGCCTGCAGGAGAACCTGACCCAATACAGAGGAGACCTGGCATGCACTTCTCTCCCCTGCATGCTCTATTTCATTCCTCTCCTGCTCTGTGTTAACACCTCAGCCAAAGATTTAAATCAACCGGGACTGGGAGTGTCCCACCAATCTCTGGGAAATAAAGAACACAACTGTGGTGTTAACAAGAATGACACGAGAACAAGAGGGGATGGATTCAGCTGCAGCAGTGGAGCTTTAGACTGGACAGTGGGGAAAAACTGTCCCAGGAGGAGCAGCCAGGCCCTGGACCAGGCTGCCCAGGGAGGGGGGCGAGTCACCATCCCTGGAGGGGTGTAGAGCTCCTTTAGATGTGGTGCTGGGGGACATGGTTTAGGGGTGGACTGTGCAGAGCAGGGTTAATGGTTGGACTCGATGATCCCAAGGGGCTTTTCCAACCTGAAGGATTCTGTGGTTCCTGAGGATTTAGCAGGCAGGTGCTTTGAGGAGTCTATTTCTGCTGGCATTGAGTGTCAGTCCATGAAGAGGAGCAAGTCATGGCTACTTTGATTTTAACAGCATGTTTTTGCTGGTGGAGGTGACGGGCCCTGGGGCTGTGGCTTTAGCTCTCTGTGCACATTCACATCTCAGCTGCTACTGCCTCAGGGTATGATCCTCTTCAGGTGGGACCGGTGCTCCTTAAATCCTTCAGCAACTTCTGAAAACCATAAAATATAGTCAGCCCCTCAAGAAGTCTCCTCAAACTGGCTTAGGTTAAAGGTCAGGCTGGGGCTGGGGTGTGAGGGTCTCTCCCAGCCCTAAAAATGCTTGATAAACTCCCCTTGATCTTACATCAGCCTTAAAGAAAGTGGCTGTAGATATCACATCCAGAGTGTTCTCCCTTCTCCTAACCTGAGGAAGCAAACTGCCTCCTTCCCAATTTGGTGATTTCTTCTCTCTTGCCCTCTGAGCTAGATGTACATGAAGGTTCCAATGAGACATTTGCCTTGTGTGTTGTACGTACACAAGTCCACAGGCTACCTGTACCTGTACACAAGTCCACAGGTAGCTCATCATAATACCCCCAGTTACATTTTTAATTTTACCACTATATGCAAATTTCCTGTTTAATTTAAATATATATCTTCCTTAGCATGTTTTACTTGAAAGATGACAAACTTCTCATGGCAGAACACGCTGGCAGTGAAAAAAATTAATAAATAAATTAAAATAAAGGCAACACATCCTCTCAAATGCATAGAACTGCATCAACTTCTACCATTACTGTTTTAAACATCAAAAGTCACACCAATTTCTGACAGCTTGTCTTGATTTACTGACAATATTTAAGTAGTGCCTATTTTATAGCACTTGCTGCCACTTTGCTGACTTTCCAAGTGTTCAGCCTGCACTGCATCTGCAGTGAGTACAGTGTGGGAGGAGAGCACAGCCTCTACGAGCTCAGTTCGTGGGCACATTCTCTACCATAGCTCTCACCAGGTTAATGGTCCCTGATACAGCAAAGCAAGCCCGGGTTAAAGTATAAATTGCCCAGTCGTTGACCAGAACCACTCAGAATTGTCTCACTTTTTCCTTTCTGGATGGACACAAAAGAGGAGGATGTGCTCCCTTTGCACCACCTTGCTGGGGGTCCCAGGAAGAAAGCAGTGTGGGGGGTCTTACCTATCCACAGTGGCCATAAACACCCCCAGGTTTACCTGAGATGGGACGTCCAGCCTGTAGGCACTTTGGAGGCTGGTGACCTGATCCACAAATCCCTGCAGTCAGTAGGATGGTTTTTACCACATTCAGTCATGTTTCCATCAAGCTGTAACACAGAAGAGAGATGATGATTGAGGAAAAGTAGCAAAAGCAGTGATTCAGGTGGTGTAATCTCTGCAGCACCCATCCCATGAACATGCTGTGCCCATTGTACAGATTTTCTGGTGGGTACAATCCATGCTATATTTTTTCTTTAGAATTTGTGTTTGTTTGGTTTTCTTTCTGCTGAGGAGAGTTTCTAAGTGTCTTTTTCCTGAAAGCCTCAAAAGTTTTCAGGCTGTGTGTATTGGGATGTGTGTGGATAGACTGGCAATGCTGCCACAGTACCACCTGAGAGGTGTACTTTATGATCACATTGTTCCCAGCTTCCCCCACATGGCCAGTCCACACCATCAGAAAACACATCACCAGAAGCTTCCACCAGAAAAGAATAATTTTTTCTGCCTTGCGCTACCATTATGATACCAAAAACTACAGCACTGAGACACCACACTCCTGAAGGACATTTATCAGATTCCACACAATCACTAATTAGAATTATTAATTGTTGTCATAGGGAAGATGTTCAGAAAGCAGAGATGGCAGTAGAAAAAAACCAAAACCAACAAAACTTCAAAAACTGGAGTCTCATGCCTCTGTGATTCAGTAGTTCTGTGCAGCAGGGTTCACACACACCTTCCATGAAACGTTGAAAAGCAATCGATGCTCCTTCAGAAAAGCTTCCTCCTGGGGAGGCACCTGCCTTCACTCCTGCCACCAGTACTGGAGCAGAGGTGGCCAGACTGGTGGGAGCAACACAAAGCAGGTGCACAGCTCCATCCTTATATCTTTTCATAACCAAGAGGAGATGACTCAAACCAGCTTTTCAAGTTCCTTAAATGCCATTTTCTAAGTGTAATTACAACACATGCTGGAGGCTGCCCACCTTGACACAGGAGGATCACAGAATCCTAGAATGCCTTGGGTGGAAGGGACCTCCAGAGCTCATCCAGTCCAACCCTCCTGCTGAGAGCAGGGACATCCTCAACTAGAGCCGGGTGCTCAGAGCCCCATCCGACCTGACCTGGAATGTCTCTAGGGTTGGGGCCTCCTCCCTGGGCAACCTGTTCCAGGGTTCCACCACCCTCATAGTAAAGAACTTCTTCCTAATGTCCAATCTAAATCTCCCCTGCTCTAGTTTCAAACCATTGCCCCTCATCCTACCACTACATGCCCTTGGACACAGGCCCTCCCCAGCTTTTCTGTAGCCTCCTTCAGGTACTGGAAGCTGCTGGAAGTTCTCCCTGGAGACTTTTCCAGACTGAACAACCCCAGCTCCCTCAGCCATAGGAGAGGGGCTCCAGCCCACTGATCATCTTTGTGGCCCTTCTCTGGACTCACTCCAACACATCCATAACCTCCCTGTGCTGAGGGCTCCAGAGCTGGATGCGGTGCTCCAGGTGAGGTCTCACCAGAGCAGAGTAGAGGGGCAGAATCACCCCTCTCGATCTGCTGGATGTGATTGGCCTTTTGGGCTGTGAGTGCACATCGTTGGCTCACATCCAGCCTCTTGTCCACCAAATGTACCTCTGCAAGAGAAGGTAGGAGCCACACCAGCTCTTTGGCATTTCTCACAGCAAAAAGTCATTGCTCTGGCCCTCCTGTGCCACCTCCCGCAGAGCATCCTGCTGGGAAATACCATCAATGTTAGCAGCCTTGCAGAGAGAAACCAGCACCAATTCACCACTCAGGAAGAGTGCCTCAGTGCCAGGCACTTCTATCATTGGCTGCAAACATCCTCTTCCAGCCTCGCTTTTCTCTGGAGGGGATCGTTACGGGATCTTGCTGTGCATGCTCTTGCCTTTCCACCCAAAGGCTGCTTTTTAACCTCTCTAGCAATTTTTATCTAAACACAACAGATGGATCTCTCACAGGCACTTAGATCCTACGTGCATGTGACAGAGCTAGGTTGTAGGTAGGGAAAAATTCCTCTCTCTCTCTCTTTAGCCCCTGGGGAAATGTCTAATGAGCTTTATTAAGCACCAGCCTATCAGCCCAGGAGAAAAATGCAGTGAAAACCAGGCTTCATTACTTCCAGCATGTGCAAAAACACCTCATTTAAAACACTTAATTTGCAGTGGTCTTGCTGGGCAGCCCACTCCTGGAGGCACTGCGATGTCAGTGGATCAACTGTGTGTCACAGGTCCTGTGTATTATAAAGATGCTCTGCCTCAGTGGATGGAGAGCGTTGCTTCTGCACGGGGACCTTGGCTTGGCTTTCTCCACGCAGAACTGAGAGGCTGGGATTTGTGGTGTAATGTTTGTAAGAAATCCCTGATGTAATGCATGACTTGTGTTTATTTGTCCTGATCCAGCAAATCTTCACCTGGATGAAAGGCTCATCAGGTCTGATGGACTGTCTGCACAGATCGAGATAGAAGCTGGGGTCCAAGCTTGTCCTGCACACAAATTTCTCTGCACATTAGAAACTCCCTTGTTGTCTGCATCAGTATAATGTCTGCAACTCTGGAAAGTAAGACAGCTAGTCATACACAGGGTATCCAAATACTGGAATCTGAAGATGACTGGAGTGTAAGGCCGAGTTTATCAAGAGTCTATGGCAGGCAGATGCTCTGCAGACTTCAATGAGTGCTTTGCATTTCAGTTCTTTTCAAATGCAGCTCTGTAAACTGTGAATAGTCCCACTGTTAATGACTGGCTTGCTGTATTTATAGAAAGCCAGATGTTATTTAGCTATGGTGGGATTTAACAAGCAGTCTAAGAACTGAGGGCTTTTGTGTTGGGGTTTTTTTGTGGTGTTTTTTTTTTTTTTTCCAAATTCCCAGCAACTAAATCATTCAAATTTTGTTGCACCAACAACCCCCAAATGAAAGGGCATCTACTCCAGGCTCAGCAGCACCAGCATGACACAGGACAAGGAGGTGATGCTTTTTCTAGAATAAGTTACGTAATTTAGAGAAAAGAGGCCTGAGTTTAAATAGAAACAAATGCTCAAACCCTGCAGTGATTCCTTGTAAGTCAATCCATCTCCTCTCCCACTCTTTCCTGATTTGAGCACAAACTCTTTGAATAGAGGGAGTGCTCCCACAACAAATATGTGGCAGTGTCAGGCATGTTGGGGCTCAGTTGTTGGCAGCTTCCTTCTTAGCCATTTAGCCATTGCTAAGATACAGATAATATCACAGACCTCTTTTCTACCAATCCAGCTGCCTGTGGTTGCTCCCCATGTATTTGCTGAGAAGAGGATTTTGATCCCCACCAGCTTTGGATGCCTGTTGTCCCTGTCACATACTCTTTTTCCAAACAGCTAGTGCCAAACAGAGTCAAGGAACAGACAAGAAAGTAGGGAAGTGTAAGCAAATGAACAGCAAAGGAAGGGTTAAGAGGCCCTCCTGCATAATTCCTCCCCTCACAGACACTGCAAGAGAAAAGGATTGCCAAACAAAAGCTAAAATCTGCTGGCTCTGGCATGGGCTTGTTCCACATGCTAGATGTTGCTTTGATGAATGCTGATGACAGATTGATGAATATCAGCTATTAGAACGCTAAATCTCGACCCTACAGGACAACTTTCTTCACTTTTGCAGTCCTCAGAAGAGGGTGGCAGGGCTCCACGCTGCTGGAGCTGCAGGTGCCAGCAGTGCCCAAGCAGCATGTTCTTCATGATGCTGCAGTCTTCCCAGCACACCACTGCTGAACCAGCCCTGCTGAGGCCAGGGCTAACGCAGGTGCCTTTCCAGAATGCCACTTCAGCCTGTTATTTAGGAGGCAGCATCACTCCCTTTGATAGATGGAAGCCCACTAGCCCTCGCCATCCTTATCCCACGCACAGGGAGTGAGAGGCTGGGGTCTTGCCACTTCGACAGTGCACTGCCAGAGCCCTTCCTCTCCCCTGCAAGACCGCAGGAAATTTGGCTTTTCAGGCACAAGCCCCAGCCTTTTTATTCATTCTGATGAGGAGCTCTGCTCTGGATGAGAAGGGGTTTTCACTTTGAAAGAACTAAATCTTCTATGGAGAGGAGCTGTCATCATTTACTGGCTTTTGCAAGGCTCTTTATAGCACGTTGAGCTCTTTTGTTTGTTGTTTTTTTCTTCTGCTTCCTCTAAAAGGTCCTGCACAATTATGTTTATGGCATTTTGTCCCTGCCCTGAGCTTTACATACTGTAAACATTGCTGCTTTTTCTCAGCCAATGTCTGGCTATGTATGTGCAAAAATACAGCCCGTCTTTCACAACCTAAAACTGATTTATTTCCTTCACCCTAGAAATGTTCTAACAGATATTAGCGTGAGGCTGACAAGGCTGCCTTTCTTTGTGTGTTTACATTGACTAAGGCAGAAATCCATACCTCGATTCTGTGATATACGTAGCTCACACTATCAGTGTGTCAGCCTAGATTTAAAGAAAATACATGATCACATCTCCTAGGGGATCTTGAAGCATAAGCTAGAAATGGTAGGCCATCTGTCCCCAGATCAGGGAGAAACCTGATGACAGGAGCTGTGTTTTCCCTGCTGCCTTCAACATCTCATTTTGCAGCCTGTCTTTTCTTACGTTCTTTTCCTTCAGACTGTCTCGTTCAGGCTTTTTGTTCCCTCCTCCTTTGGTAGGTGGAGTACACTGGTGCCTCTTAATGCACCTCCTCTACCCTGTGGGAGAAGAGGGGTGTCAAAGAGTCGCCAGCCTCTTGGGGTTCAGAAGGTGCCATACTCTGTTAAATGACATGTTCAGTCTGCAGGTGAAGGCTCTGGAAAATAGCTTAGAAACCAAAAGGAAGCAAAGCAAGGAAATGTCATAAATTTGGAACTGAAGAGCCTGCTGCCCTGTTCAGGGGAACAGTATTTTCCTTGTCAGGCAGCAAGTCATTGTCTGACAGTTTCATAACAGCAGCTATTAGCTGGTTCGTGCTCCTTATTCCTTTCCTTCTCCCCATATATGCTCTGATGATTTTGGTGTGCACTACAGGGGAGTCACAGGCAGATGAACCTGTTGTTAAGAGCCTGGTTTCTAATCCCAAAACCCTCTGTTCATGCACCTACATCTGCACTTAGACCTAAAATTGGCACTTGACACCCAGTGAACAAGGTAAGTGCCAACAGGCTTTCTGAATATCTAATTGGTGTGCAGGTGTTTAACTGCTGAATGAGGAACCTTCTGTGGAAAACTGAGCTCTAAGTGACTGTATTTCTGTAACCAACTGTAATACTGCCTTCAGAGGTTCGCCATGGGAAAACTGTCTGGCTACACAGGACAATTTCCACGCTTTTTAGGTGCTCTGCCCCATTGCTGTGCCTTTACCTAGCAAAAAACTCTCATGCCATTTTCCCCAGCTGCCCTTCCTTCTGCCTGCTCAGGTCCAGAGGTGAAAATGGCAAAGGGAATAACCAAGAACAAATTAAAACTCTTGTCCCTTCTGCTCCCGAAAGCCTTCCCGTGGGTTCCTGTGCTTCCCAGCACAGTGAAAATTGGGGGACGTGCGCTGAAGGTGTTGCGGGTGACTATCTGGGATTCACACATCTGTTACCATTTCAGGGCTGCTTCTCCCCTGCTCCGAGTGGCTCATTTTTGTGGAAAGACTGGGCATGGCATTGGAGGAATCAACCTTTTTTTTTTCCCTCTTAATTCAAAGCCAAAGCAGTAAGATTACTCATGGTTGAAATGAAAGCTGGAAGAGGTCAACTAAGAATAAAGGCTAAGATTTTTAATGCCAAGAACCAGTGAGCAGCAGACATGCCAGTAAATACTGTGACTCCTCTCCTTTTAAATCATATAATCTGAAAATCATCTGATCTTCATGGACATTATGTTTTAGGTAAAGAAGATTTGCTGGACTCACTGACAAAAGTAGCAGGATGATATTTTCTACCCTATGGATGATACTTGCTCTATTCTGGCTTTCAAATCCCTCATTTTAGCACTCTGCTGTAAAGGACACATGAATCTAACACCCAAAAATGGTTAAGAAAGAGCAAAGCCCATTTCACTGTTAAACAACACAAGACTTCTGAGACCTCTTTGGAACAAAACTTGATGATAGACCTCTGGAAGTTGGTTTGTCCAAAGATAAACTGTCTGGAGACACTTACTGTTAACAGGAAGTTTTGAGAGACATATTCATTCGTGTGACCCAAGAGCCAGTGTAAATAAAGCAGGGGAAAGGAAGGAAGTTCTTAGAGAGGAAGATGGTGATGTAGGTAATTAAGAGTTAGCATGCTACAAGAGAAATTCAAAAGCAGCTGGACAGATGAACATAATCTCAGGGTACAGAGAAAAAGGTTTTTTTTTCCATATCCTTTTCAGGGAAAGGAGACAGAAACAGTTCTGCTGATGTGGTGTAAGCACATTAGGGGAAAACATAAGTCCAAATGCCAGAGATGTGAGTTCAAAAATCTCTGTGCATCTTCTCTGCATATTCCTACATCAGACTTGTGTTTTGGGTCTTGGTGAGCATTGTAAGTGTGTACTAGGAGTTGTGCTTTGTGCTTGTTTGTTTTTTCTTTGTTTTTAGCTAAGTACTGATATAATATTGGCCATTCTGGCTGACAATGCCAATCAGCTGCTGAAAACCAGTATGTTTCTATCTCAGCATTTGCCTTTCCACCTACACACATAAGCCTGTTTGACAGCATCTGTGTCAGTAAATGCCCAGACTTCAAAGGCTGTGGGTAATAAACATTCTTGGGTTCATTACACACTGAAAACAAATGGACTAATTTGCATACTTAGATTTACACATGCACTTAAACATACCTGAGTGAAGCAAGACCTCAGGCTGTGGACTCCAAGACCTCTGCAGATGGCTCAAGTCCAGGGCAGTATTAGCCAGCTGTTAGAAATATTTTCTTTGTGCCTAACCTGAATGCTTCTTGTTGCAATTTAAAACTGTCACTCCTTGTCCTATCCATCATCTAGAGGCAGCTGATCTCCTCCCTCTTCACAACAGCCTCCATATCTGGCCACACAGCACAACTCAAATGCGAGGCATGAGAATGAAACGTGCGTTCAAACTCCGATCTCAGTCACCTCCTTAAGCAACACAACTATCACCTAACACATGCAATATGACTTACAGTAGAAGGTCTTTCTCCATCAGATCATTGCTGTGAGAGTAATCATATTTGGCTTCATGTTTTATGTTATTCTCTTCCGACCTTCTCATTCTTTTCAAACGTGACTCCTTTTTTTTTTTAATTCTTAAGAGTTGTCCTTCCAATGCCACTGTATCATGCTTTACTATTCTGTGCAATTGCCTTTGTAAGGAACGGTCAATAAATCTACCCTGCTGTCTCAGAGAATTCTTCCCATCTTATATAGCTCCTACTCAAGGATTTCCTCACGCCCACAACTTAGCTAATCTTTTCAGCAAGCCACAGCTCCCTCCATTACTCTGTTCTTCTCATGTTGAGGCTGTGCTCCATTTCTGAAATGACTCCCCGAGATCTCCTGAATGGGGAGAATGTGAATTGGCTCAGCAGGAGGTGTTAGCTGTATTTGAAGGAAAAACTGAAACCCCCCCATCTAGCTATCCCACAGGCCAAAAGATTTGTGCCAGTCTTCTTGGGCTTCTGATCAACACTGTGGGATAGAATCCTAATTTCAACTGCTAGACCCAAGGTTTTGTACCAAATCACCTCTTGCCATACAAAATAGACTGAATGAAATTGCACAGGCATCAGAGCATCTGACACTACCTACCTCTTCACACAGAATATGTGGAGGGTTGCCCTAGATAGTGAGAGCAAAGCCCTGCCCAGCCCGCTGGCTGCTGTCACGATTGTAATGAGAATGGCAGGGGACCAAATCAAGCTCATTTGTCTCTGACTTGTGCTCCTCACACCTCAGTGAGTCTGTGTAGCCTCATAACAGCAGATAACTCATCCTTGGGGGTGAGGTGAGCTGAAGGAGCACCATGGTTGCACAGTTCCCCTATTGTGCTAGTGAGGTCAAGCCAGTCTCATACACAGATAAAGCCTTTTAACTTTGAGTTCCCGAGGGCTAAATTCACATTTCTTTTTTTTTCTTTCTGTGTAAACCGTTCCCCTCTTCCTCTCAAACATCATCTGCACGTTTTCCACACTGCTGCATGCTCTTGGCAATAGATTAGCTCCCCGGGATAGACTTAAGAAAGTGTTTGCTCTTTTGCTTTCGAGGTAACTAATGATTGTAATAGCAATGACAATAAAGTGCAGTTTTTACAGTGCCTTGTGACTCCTCCCTACTTTTCTGAAGTTGTTATTTTAATACAAATAGCAAGTATATTACTTTTAGTAACATACTGCATCCCATTTTGCTGAAATATATGCTGAAATTATTCCAAGTTATTCTGGATCTTTGTTGCTACTTATTTTGTAGCAATTTTTCTCTGTGCAACCCCTCTTTAGTGTATGTAACTCACTCTCTGCACTGTATTTGTTAAATTTAGCTCAGTCTTGCCTTATGCACATTGAACTTCTCTGAAGGTTTCAGAGCAGAGGTATCATCTATTCCCTCTATTCCTTAACAGACAGAACCCTCTGAGCAGCTCAGCGAAGACTCAGACAGTAGCTAATTCAACCTTCTGGGTCCTCTGGGGCTTTGAAGTGCTGTCAGAGCAATGGGAAAGCCATGGCTAATCTGAACTTGGGAAGGGATTTAATACCGAGCCCAGATGAAATAAATCAAATGGAAAAAAGATGGCATCAAACACACATGGTGTAGAGATCATGGGGGGTTAATTGGCAACCTTTCCCTTTGATCATGATCCATGCATCACTGAACCTAAAAGCCAGATGTTTGGTTTGCTACCTTAGGAAGAGGAAAGGGGTATGTGCAGTCATTAAAAAATAAATGAGTCATGATTTTTTAAATGCTACCTATAATGCAAGAACTTTTAAAACTTTCTTTGTAAAAGTCTACTCAAAGGCCTTTGAAATCAAGCAGGCTACAGATGAAGTGAATTTAGTAGATGATTTGGGTTGTATATGACTTTCCTACATCAAAGTTCTCTTTAGATAATAAAACATTGACTACTTTCTTTCTCTTTGGTTCATATTTTTATTTTAAAACTTAACTATTTTTGTCAGTAAGAAACTTTTTAAAGCACTCACATGGTAGCACACACCTCATTATGTTCTGAGGACAGATATGCAGGAAGAAAATCCACACTGAGACCCACTAGCAGCATTTCTGTGCTGCACTCCACACTCTGCAATGTGCTTTCCTTTAAATGACTCCCGTGCTGCTCAGTTCTGGTTTTCACCTCTTTTTACAGCTGACAGAGAGTTTGGTCAAGAGGACAGTGATTTGTATTCCTCCATGGGAAAAAATAGACACATATGATTGTAGGACAGGACCTAAAACATTGCTGCACATATAATCAGACCTAGTCCAATGAAGCAAGATGCAAATGAGCAGTAGTGGAGAAGTAGATTAGACAGCCCACTTAACTTTTTCAAGTATCTCCAGTCTGAAGCAATTAAACACCCTTGGCAGGCCAAATATAGGTAGATGCACGGAGTTTTATTCTCCAGTTTTAGAAAAACCCAAGTCCTCTACCATGTGAGTCCTGCAAGCCTGTGACAGATGGGACTTTACAAGGGCCAACAGCTCTCTAAACCCTGCAGCCAGAGGAAGCGAAGTGGCCATCACTGCTTCCAGTTCTAGCACTGACCATGCCCCTCCACATTCGACTCTGGAAGAACCTGACAGTTGGTGGGATCAAGCCAGGTGAGACTTGCAACTCAAACTGGATTCCTTGTTTTGTTTTGGTGGGGTGTTTGGTTGAGTTCTTCTGTTAGTTTGAGGGTTTGACGGGTTGGGGTTTTTTTGCTTTTGAAGTGATACGAGCTTGTTTTCTCTGGACATTACAGTTGCAGGAGTTTCTCTGATCTGTCCAAAGAAATGCAGTTACTATCGAGGGGCTCAATAGCCATAATTCCAGAGAATATATAGGGTAATTCTGTTGGGTATTGTATTATACAGGGGAATTGGATGGCAAGTTCTACTTGGCCAACCTCCTTCCCTGTATTTTTGCCTGCTCTGGAGGTCACCAGAAAGAATTTGATCATTACCTTAAAAATGCAGAACATGTGACTGATAACCTATTGTAAAGAGACCCATGCAGCACATCTCTAAAATAAAACAATTTTAAGTCTTTCATTGAGATACTTGTGGAACAGCTCGTATTAGATGGAAGAAAAATGCTCATTCTCCACAAATACATCTCCCAGGGATTTTTCGAGGTCTGAACTTGTGAAACTTGGGGTGGAGGCCCCAGCCTTTTTGTGCTTTGCAGCATCACAAAGCTGGTTATAAGATCTGCTCAGACAACTAGACACACCCGGATAACAATCTCAGCCTCTGGTGCCCTAAACCGAAGCGCCCAAACCTTTTGACACTTTCTCATCATTAATTATTTCAGCATCAATGTTAATTGCCTACACAACACATGGAACTGACAGTGCATTGAGGACTCAACCTGCCTGCTTTGTAGCTGGCTAACTGGGGATACAACTGTTTTGCTGTTCTCATTACTATTCTCATCAGTTCAGACATGAAATAAAAGCAGCAATACTTCCCCCCGCAACACAGTCTGTTGTGGGTGCAAGTCAGTTCAGATAGCTATCAACAAGAGAGAAAATTACTCAACGGGCATCACAACAGAAATCCACAGACACTATTTTTTCCCATGTAATGATTAGCTTCAAAAGATAAATGCAGGGACATTAAGGGAGACTTAGAAGATGTGGCACAAAACCTTTATACAGGCTCTCACCACAGGGACCAATTTGCAAAAATTAATACAAACTGGAGACAAAATAATAATATTCAACAGATGTAAAGTAAAACCATACTGAAACAAAACAAAACAAAACAAAACAAAAGGACAATAGGATTCTTATTTCACAGCAAAGGAAGTGCATCATTAACACCATGAATCACACCAAAGTTAGTTCAGGCTCAACCAACCCCATGGCTCAGCAGCCAGCACAGTAACCCAGTGTGCCATATACCTATAATTACAGCCTCCACAGCTCCCACACGGTCCAGATGTGCACGTTTTATGTGCTGTGCTCAGCGAGATGATAGCATTTTAACTCACAACATGCATAACTCCCGGTTCACGTCCCTTGTCTTCCCCGTGCTAACTTGCTGGAGGATGTGAATTCACAATAGCTCCCAGTTTGAAACTCCTCTTTGGCAGCTCAGAGTGAAGGGAGGTTCTGCTCGTGTCCACACCTCACCGGTAAATCCCCTCCCCCAGCCTGTAGGAAAGCTCCTTTGCAACCTCAACTCATCGTTCCCTTAACCAGTTCATGGCTGGGGCAGCAAAGGCTGACCAGGAAAAGGGGTTAATCTTGGTCTGTTTGTTTTCCCAAACCAGCCGGGGTGCGATTCCACTGTGGTTGTGCTGACTGTATGCAAAGAATGATGCTCGGCAGAGAGAGGTGAAGAGAGGAGGAAGCCCAGCATGGGGGATTGAATGGCTGCATCCATAAAGCTGCAGCTGGAGCAGGATGCGTGAGCACAGCCTGGATTCTACCCCACAAGCCCTGTGCTCAGCCCCCCTAACCTGGGATGGCAGATGAATAAAGCAACAATACTGAAGCTGTTTCCTTCTGCAGGGATTGCAGGAAGTTGGCAGTCTTCAAATAACCAAGTCAATTTTTGCACAGGGAAGCAAGGTTTCAAAATCTCTGGGATTTAGGAGTCTAAAATCCCCCTGATTTTTGTGTGCCCAGGAGGCTGGGGAATGAAAGCCTTAGAGGAAATTTTTACACTTCCCCCAGACTCCAAGGAGGATGGCAGGGATACTCTACGGTGCCATCAGCTATCTGCTGCTAGGAAAAGATCATGGAGGGGCTGGCATGAGATGCTCAGAGGCCATCAGGAATGATTCAATAGCCAGGCAAGCCATCAAACAGTTCTGCTAGGCTCTGCTTAAATGCAGCCTAAAGAGCTACAGTAGCTAGTGCAAGAACCATCAAAGGCCCTGCAGAATGGGCATTGTCTCATTTAACCAGCTAGGCAGCCAGTAATTTTGCTCCCTATGCCAGAGCACTCAAAGACAGGATTTTTTTGCCTGTACCCACAGCTCATCCCATCTACACACCTCCCTCTGTGCCAACCCTATTCCAGCTTGAGTTTGGCTTTCTTCTTTTGAGACTTCATTGCAGTAGCTCCCTGTTTCTGTTGCCATGTCTTCCTTAATGCACAGCTAAGAAGTAGCAAACACAGTCATCGCTGTGCTAGCCTTCTTCCACCGCAGGATTTCTGAGACAGATCTGGGCTCTTGCAGGCTGGCAAAGCAAATACCAGATGGCTGCTACTTGTACAGTCCCAGAGGCATGGCAGAGGACCCGAGGGACCTCAGGGATCTAACTAGGGATGGCCTGAATCACAATCTCGTAGTGATACAGATTAAATCCCCATAACATTGGGCTGCCTTCTTCCTTAATGATGTTTTATGCTGATTTTCCCTATCCTTTTCCTGTTACCAAACCAAGTCATCACAGCAGTTGCTGTTTAGATGCTTAAAAGGCTTTGANTTTTTTTTTTTTTATTCCCCCTAATCTACCCTCAATTCTGGGGGGATTCATCTCATCTGCTGTGGTTTAATAGCAAGCCAGCAAACCTTGCCACTCTTGAGTTAGNCTGATCATCCTTGTGGCCTCCTCTGGGAGTTACTTTGAACTGGAGTTACTTTCATGTCCCACCGGTGGTGCCGGTGACTGTTCAGCAAGCAGACAGTAACTAACTGTACTCACTTTCAACAGCCTAGGACAAATCCCGGCTTCACCTTACTACCTATTATTAGCAGAGGCTCTAGGCATACCTTTTGTCTTGCTTTGGATTCGTGTCTTAGCACCACCCTGCTGCTTAGTTCTTCTGTCAACAGATTTGTGTCTTCTCAGATGCAAACAAAGGAGGTGATAAGGTGAAATGTTTGCACTTAATTCATCACCTGTAAGGGTGTTTGTGTCACTTGAAACCTGTGCCAGTGTGGCTTCGGTTTCTCTGCTCATGGCAAATATAAACCACATGTACACTGGAGGGAAAACCTCAGTGTGTTTTAGCAGAAAACAAACCCTCAGGCCTGTGTTACCTTCCTCATGCCCCCTCAATGGATGTCCCAATACACTCACTACTGCTGCTTAAAAAAAACAGCCCTCAAAGTGCTTTGAGGCTACCCCCTTCTTTTGCCATTCAACCCGTTTGCTGCAGTTTGGTGGCACAGTGTAGTTTCCTAAGTGCCCCCTGACTAGTAGATGGTTGGCCCTTTACTTCTTCTTGCAAGAGCTTTGAAGGTAACATGTGCCAAGGCAGCTGGCCCAAGTGACACAACAGCCCTGGCAAATCTTGAGTGCAGAGGTAGAAACTTTCTTGTCTGAGTGCTATCTCCATCTCTTTCCATCACATGAACACCCAGTGATCCACCTCGCCAACTTTCTTGTGCCTCATCCCCAACACATCTAAGCCAGCCATGGACAAACCAGCAGGAAAGAAATGAGTAATCAGAGCTGTACTACTAGACTGCAATCCTTGGGAGCTTCAGCTCTAGAAACAGAGCTGCAGCCACAGGCAGGACAGGCAATTTGCCCTTCTGGACCTTCAGAGAGTGCCTGGCTTGAGGAACAGGGGACAGAGAAAGCCACTGCTGCTTCTGGCAGGCAGCTGAAGGGACTCTGGAAACTTTCCTCCAGGTAGAGAGGGTGGAAAAAGGAAGGACTGAGAAGTGGCGGCAGCCCCAGGTAAGGTCAAGGGAACATTGAGTATAAAATACACAATTTTTGAGTCTTAAATAGAGTTCCAGTCCATGCACTCATTCTGTTCAGGAGCAGGAGACCCCTATCAGCATCTGCACTGAGAAATACCTGTGTGTCACGCCCGAGGCTCCACAAGAGGGAAAACCTTTATTTACCACCCAGGCAAAAATGGCACTAAGCCCAGAGTCGTTAACTGTCCATGCTCCCAAAACCAAAACAACATTCCCCCCAAAAACCCACAAACCCACACAGGGATAGCTCTGAGCTATGCAACTATTTGCTGGATCGGGTGCTGTCTGTCCTCCTAACACCAACATAAACGTGGCCTGGTGTTCCCCGGCTGATTTAGGGGAAATATCATCCTCTGTATGGCAAGAATACCCTACAGCACACAGATCTGAGAGGTCACCACTGTGCTGACATGCCAAGGCTTGATATACTCAGAGAAATAGATGATTGGGATTTCCAGAAGTATGGACATGCCTCCCTCCTTTGATTAAATATCTTATATCTCACCTGCCTAAAGATTGTGTGCTGTGATTATTCTCTTTTTGGAAATACAGTCCCTGAGAGAAGCCATCTGAAAAATACTTTAAATATTAAGGGTAAATGGAGAGGGTGGCACAGAAAAGTAAAATGCCCTCTCTAAGGCATCTAAGAAATTGGTAACTGAGCCAGGTTATTGGCTGTCTTCTTTACTCCCTCATGCTGCCTTTCAGCATGAATCAGCCATCTGCCTTTCCCTTTGCTTGTGCTTTGCTATGCCAGCAGACCTTAGCTCCACCTCGTGCACAGAGCTATATTTAGAGGGAAATTAACTTCAGCCCTGTCCAGCCAAACAGGCAGGAAAAGGTTTTCTGGAGGCATTGCTCCTGCACGATGGGCTAGGGACAGCAGAGCTGCCCCTGCTGCTGGCCATGCTCCATCTGTGACCTCCAGCCCCACCAGTGCCTCACCTGCACTGTCACGGCATGGAAAGCAGCGTGCTACCTGATGTAGGAGGAAATGGAAAAGAGAAGTAGGGGAAAAAAAGTGGCAAGAAAGGGCAGCTGCTGTTGTGTGCTTTTCCAGAGAGCTCAGGAGAAGCAGCAACTGGTCAGCCTTTTGCTGCAGCCCTGTCTAACAGGCAGAGCAATCCTGCTTGCTCACTGCAGCGCAGCAGGCAGTGTCTTTCCTAACAGTGGCTGCCTGCTGGAACTATGTCTCATGGTGCCATCTCTACAGAGTGAGCACATGTTACTGCAGCCTCTCTCACCTTGCTTTCCCTCCTCTACCCGAGGATGAAGGCTCCGTACACCCGCACCCTTGCACATCACCCTTAGCAGGGGTTTGCAGTGTGGCTCTGGAGCAGGAGGGTTAGAGGGATGGGGAAGGATAATGAAGCAGCCTCCTGCCAAGCCAAGCACAATACAAACAAATGCAAGTGAGTAGAAGGTAGAGTGCATTTGCAAGCCTGAGACTGCACAGTATAATGCCTTTTCTTCTTTCTTCTTGTCTTCTTGTTAGAGGGAAATAGCAAATGGAGGAGATCCTCCTGCTGCCTCTCTGACAGCTAGATGATGTCTTGTTTTTGAAACCCAAAGACCACACCAAAGAGGATCCGTAAGGCTTTTTCTTCCTTTATATGCTGTTCTCTCTCTACTTTGAGAAGATCGGCAATCAGAAGGGCAGCTGTCAGCAGGCATCAGTGCAGGTACTGAACTGGGGCCAGGGGCCCATGTCCTCACAGGCACCTGCCTTTCCTGCTGCAGAGTGGGACACGCAGGGCATGTCCATGTCACATCCTCGGCAACCTGCCAGGGCCCAGAGACAGGGGCTAACATGTGTCTGTAAGAAAGACATTGAGGGGCTGGGGCGAGTCCAGAGAAGGGCAACGGAGCAGGGGAGGGGTCTGGAGAACAACTCCTGTGAGGAGCAGGTGAGGGAGCCGGGGGTGTGTGGTCTGGAGAAGAGGAGGCTGAGGGGAGAGCTTCTTGCTCTCTACAGCTGCCTGAAGGGAGGTTGGGGTGAGGTGGGGGTTGGTCTCTTCTCCCAGGTGACTGGTGATGGGACAAGGGGAAATGGGCTGAAGTTGCTCCAGGGGAGGTTTAAATAGGACTGCAAGTGGTGAGGCCTTGGACCAGGCTGCCCAGGGAGGGGGTGGAGTCCCCATCCCTGGAGGTGTTCAGACAACATCCAGATGTGGCCCTTCAGGACATGGCTTAGTGGTCCTGATAATGTTGGGTTGATGATTGGACATGGTCTTAGAGGTCTTTTCCAACCTTCATGATTCTGGGCGTAAAGGTGAGGTGAGGATCATCTCTGCTGGGGATTCATGAAACTCCCTCATTTGGGGAGACCAGTAGGGTCAGCTGCTGGGACTCTTACACTCTGCCTGTGTTTCTCTATCCCCCCTGACTCTGAGGTGGCTCTCCCCTATCTGCTTGGACTTTAAACACTCCGGGACAGGCTAATCTCCGCGTGCTCTTTGCCCAGAGATGCTGATAGAGACATCACCTTTGTGCAAGCAGCCGCTGGCCCCTTCCTCGCAGGCAGCAGGAAATGCCATGCTTTGACATAACTAACAGGAAAAGAAAAATCCTCTCCCTGGCTGTCATTATTTTTTTGCGCAGACTCTGGCCATCAGAACCTATTAACATGAAGCATGTTAGCTTCAAAAATCACAGCAGCCCAGACTACACAGATGGCCAATGGTCTCACTGCACTTATTCAGCCTTGTCTAATATCTGCCAAAGAATTGTCAAGTGCCTTTTCCTTTAATGCTTTTATTGAAAAAGAAACCCCCAAAATTTAGATAGTAAAATGCAAAACCTTAGCAAAATAATGAGTACAAATGGGTATTTATTCTTTTCCTAAGCGGAGGGACCATCCTTTTCTCTCTCCTTTTAATCTCTCAAACTCATCTGACTGTAAAACTCAAAAGGCTACATTAGCCTCAACCGAGTAACTTTTACTATCACTTCCCCTCCTCTCCTCAATCAGCAGATGTAACTTTCCTCTGGAGCAGTGAAGCTTTATGAGCTTTCAAAAAATACCTCCTAATAAGGACAAATGAACAGGCTGCCTTTTTTTTTTTTTTCTTTAAATTTAAGTGGCTTCCAAGGTGTCTCCAGAGGAGCTCCCAGGGGTCTGAATTCAAGACAACATCATGCTCTCTGCAATAAGCCCTCTCAGCAGCCTGCCACAGCCCAAGAGTGACCAGAGAGCACATGAGATCAGAGGCCCCTGATTTCATTCCTTACCCATAAGGACTCACCAAAAATCATCAGTCCCTGTAAGCCTTGCCTGGTGACTTTTATCTTCTATATAAGGCCCCAGGGGGACAGCCTGAGAATGGACAATAGTGGATTCTTTATGTCTTTGTCCCAAAATGGTGCTTTTGTTCTAAGAGCTGAGGGAGAATCTCCTTTGCATCATTAAGGTATATTGACCAACAGTCAGGACTTGAATAAAACCCAGATGGTACCTTTTACTTGTTGTTTTTTGGTGTTTTGTTTTGGGTTTTTTATTTGTTGTTTTGTTTTGTTTTGTTTTGTTTTTTTTTAGGTTGCTGGGCAGTATATAAATATATTTCTCTTTGAAAGAACCAGAGATGACTTTAATGGGAACGCATCTCAGGATGGCACTAAGCTTTTTGCCTGCTGAAGGGTGAGGTGTGAAACCTCTCCTCCATCACCCTCAGAGTTTCTGTTGGAGGCTGATACTCGCATACAGCTCCTTGGATGTGTTGCCTGCTCTCAGATGACAACATGAGGATTACCTCATAATTGTAATATTAGCCAGATGTTTAAAGCATGCTGCAGGTATCCCGTTTCATGTCCCCTCTCTGCTTTCTCAGTGACTGTCACAGCTCGTCTGAGAAGATGGGTAGCAAACTCTTGAGTAACCGATAGCCAGAAGTGACTGACATGGAAAACCACATCTGAATATGCTTGGGACTGAGAGCTGGGACAATGGGACAACCTAAAGCACTCATTTAGTCATTTAATCAAGTTGAAAGCAATTTACAGGATTTTATTTTTTTTTACTCAATTATACAAGCAACCTTTTTTAAAAAAAAACACCCAGCTTAGGTTACTAATGGATTTTTATTAAAAAAATAATCATATCTGCCTATTATCACAGAATGCCATCACAGAAAACCTGTCTGCAGGGGTCAAATGGCATTCGAAATTTAACTAACAAGCCCCAAACTTCAACAGTCATTTTCATTGAGCTACGAATTGATTGACAAATTGTTTCATTGCACACTCAGACACGTCAGACTTTCAGAAAAGGAAAGCAAGTGTAAGGTAGTCTCTGCTGATTTTTATCCCCAGACCATTTTCTTCTCCAAAAGTGTATTGCATTCAAAGAATCCCACACAAAGAAAAGTAATAAAATACTACTTCTGCTGACTTGTATAAAAAAACCCCAACTTTTAAAAGGTTCAGACTGTGATTATAGAACTGAAATACTGCTAGCCTACAAGTGGTTGAGAAAACTGTATATAAATTGCAGTTTGGTGTTTTACAACAATTATATTTTAGCTCTTAAACTGACTTGCAATCCTGACAGATTTACTGCAGCTTCAAATTAACATACCATAGCTGAATCTTACTGTTGCCATAATTTTTATTCAGATGGTCATATTTCCAATGGCAGCAACTATACTTTTACTGTTGGGTAATTTTTGCTAAGTAAAATAAATACCCTGTTAGATTCAGACTTTTGCCCGTAACTCAGCTGAGAACATTACCGCTCAGCACCGAAAGTTAAATCGCTCTTACAAGGAAATCATTCTGCTGTGGATTTTTACTCATCGGGGGCTGGAGGTGGTGGTGACTTAAAGAGTGGAAAGAAGGCTGGAAGATCAAACCAACACACGTTGCTGGACTTGGGGCTGTTACCTGCTAACACAAAAATGAGTGGTGTTTCTGGGTCACCCCTGTAGAACCCCACAGGTTTTGGAGCAGCCCAGCATAGGCAGGCAGTGCCAGGCACTGACTCCCAGTGGGGCAAGCTTTGGCTGTAAGCCCACCAGTGCAGGCAGTAAGCTCATGGCAGTTCCAGAAGTTGCCATTAGCCAGCTCCACCTCTGTAGCCAACCATGTACACGCCTTCACTTGGCCCCAGTGGCAAAGGTAAAATGCAGAGGGCATTGTACCTGGCAGGGGGTGAAAGCACAAGCGTGGAGAGTGGCTCCTGTTCTGTACTATGCACTGCCATGAGTTTGTTGTATTTAAGCACAAGTTCACTCAGTTTGCCTCTGAGCTTTCTGAAGTCTCAGGTAGCTGAAATAAGCTCTGCTTTTTATTTGTGTTTTGCCGTGTCCCTGTTCCTGACAAGCAACTTTGTCTTAGGAATTTGGAGGCTTTCAGTCTACAGAAATTTGGAGTTTGAGATCATTTCCAAAATATATACTGACTTCAAAAGGTACTGAGATGTGGTTGTATGACAATACCTATTTACTCTTAAAAGGAAACAAAACATAAACTTTAGAAAGTATGTCAGACGCATGACAAACCTTCCAAGGACTCGACCACAAGGTTAAAAACTAACGGTAGAGTTCACAGCTGTCGTTTGGTGATAAGCATCACACAAAGCCTAGCAGTCTGTCCTGAGACTCACTGAAGTTGCTCACTTTGCTCACAAGGCAAAGTCCTCTTGATGCACCAGCTCATCCACACCTTGCAGCACTTAAACTCCAGCTAAATGAAGTTTGAGGCCAAAATGAAGTTTGAGTTTGATTTGAACAATTCACGTTCTCTTTCGCAGACTTTCAGGTCGTTCTGTGATAGAATTCAAAGTTTAATTTGATGCTAAGATTTAAAGTTAGTATTCAGCCGCACCTCTGCACAGGGAGGTTTTTATATTAGCAACTGGTAAGCATATCTAACAGGGTAACTGATTAGCACCGGGCACGCATTTCTGCCGTACAGATGTGGGTCAGCTCTATCCAGACCTGTATCAGCTGTACAGCAAAGCTGATTTCATGGGGTTTCTGTCAGTAAACACCATGCAGCATTTCTCCAGCTAAGTGACCTTCTATTACAGTGCAGCACATATACGTGCAACCCTTGTGTCAGAACCACAGAACTTCCCTTTCTTGCATTCATCTCCTAATAATTTTGGCAGGGTCCAGAAGTTACTGTTATTGTCTCTAGGCATGGCATAGCTTTAGTATTTCCTTTCTAAAGCCCACTAAGCATTTTTAGTGTACCTAACAGTCCACTGAAAGTTTAGAAACCTGCAAATCGTTACCTATGCTTGATTTGACACCATATTGGAAAATCTCGTTAGTCTTTACATAAGACACAGACTTTATACTCAAATTAGCAAATCTAAAACCCACAGATTCCAGGTGACTTTCAAGTCGTCACTCTTCAGGCACTCTGAAATTAAAATACTCAAACCCAGCAGTTGTTGAAAATGATTGATTTGTTCTGAATGGAGAGAGATGGCTTTGGGGTTTTGGGTCAGGTTCAAACACATCCAGCTTCTCCATAAAAATAAAATAACGCTCGGCTTTGACAGACAGTATCTCCAAGCCAGTGACTGAAGTGGAAGTCTTCCTTTGTCTTCACTGCTAAGAGGCATCACATCATTACCTTGGACCAATGCTGACAAAGGGAAATTTATTATTAAATTCTAAAAACGACTTCATTATAACCTTGTTGGTCTGTCGATAGTTTATACATAAGTTACCATACACATAGATCAGCTAATCTTTACCATTTGTCAATTTGTATGTCCCATATATCAGGACAGATGGGAGAAAAAAGTTATTCTGTCCAATGTCCCTTGCTTACACAAAAAGTTCATACTAAATTTGATGTTTCAAATCACACACTTGACAATTTTATTGTTGTCAGCGATAAGGGAAAAAACTCAAATGAAACCAACGTCCTTTGCTGTCAAAGACAAGGGTATCTCGTGTCTTGAATGCCATCACAGGCAGGAAATTGCCTGCCCTGGTTTCAAAGCGAGATTTCTGGAAGAAGATGGGAATGACTTCTTGACAAACAGTACTCTTTTTGAAAATTGTCTGTCAATCAAGGAAAACAAATCTACGATTAGATGTTAACTCTTTCAAGTTGACCTAATGCTGTCCACACAGCATATTCAGGTGCTTTCTTTAGGACAACTGCATTTGTCAGAGCAGCTTTGTCTGGCTACCAAAGTTTTTTGGCCAAAAAATCTCCTCCGCTGTTTTAGCCACCACTTTATCACCTCTGACTCCAAAGGTTCATTCCCCTCAATGTTCAATAACCCTTTGATTTGATTCATCAGCCTAGACTAAAGAGGCAACAGTAGCGTTCACAGCTTGCAGTGGATGTTTGGAATCATGGGGTGCAGCACCAAAACAGTGAAGACAAAATTCAAGAGCACAAGCCTGGACAACAGGAATGCTCAGCAGGGAGGCTGTGCACTAGTGTCTTCTGCTAAAACAAAACCCAAAATCCCTGCACAGGAATCAGACAACGATTGTTTGCTTTGTGATTTACAGGAGTACACCTCTCCCGCCAGCACCAGCCGGAGCTGTTTTAGCTCCGTCCCTCTGAAAATCTGCCCCTCTGCTTAGGAGTCCACAGCTCTCGTTCCCATAGACATGGGGTTACTCTCAGTGTTTGCACAGTACCTAGAGCAATGATGCTGAGACTTTCACAGGGGACATCTCTGGGCACAACTGCAAAGTAAATTTAAGCCCTGAATCTGGAAGCTTTGGAGTTACAGAAAAGAGAAGAGGGAAGTTTACAGCAGCCCTTCCCTCTACTCCTCTGGAGAGCAATGGGACTGACCAAATTACAAACTGGGGAAGTTAGAAACAAGATTTTTTCCCAGGCTGCACAGAAGAAGATTCGGAAGTGCTGAACTCCAAGGCAGCACAAGAAAGCAGCATGTCATGCAGTGCGGAGAGTTAGCCACACACTGTGGCTACAGTAAAGTCAAAACAAAAATCAGTGAGTCCTTGGAAGAGACACTTGTGTGGCCTTCCAGGGTTGCAACAGTAAATGCTGCAAGGTTATATAACATCCTGATTCAGGATTTAAAGTAATGCCTGTGATAAAATTAATATAAAGATCAGATTATCCACTTTCTGCCCACTCCTCTTTCTCCCAAGGCAGCTGGGTAAACCATTCAGGAGACTTTCAGACTGCTGGGAGGTAGCTCACTAAATCTTTTCATGGCATGCTCTGGGTCTGATTGGAAGTGGGATTTCAGCCCATGCATCATTTAGCTGTTTTTGCAATTTTTATCTCGGTTGCTCTCCACTCTGAGACCATGTCTGGCAGTAGCTACAACCGCTCGCTACTCATGAAAATGTGATGAATACCAGGGATTTCCAAGAAGATTCATATTAAATCTAACAGCTTTATAATAGTCAATAACCTACCTGTCAGGTCAGGATATTTTATTAAAGACCATAGTAAAGGCTTTTCTCTAATATTACATTATTGAATGCTGTAGGTGGGCCACACTGTGGAAAAAGAGAATGTTACCTCTTTTATCTTTGTAGCTAAATAAATACATTTATCTGCAGAGGAAATCTGCATTAGTTAGCTGCCTACTTTTGAAACATCAAGGTTCTCCTGACATGCACATTTGCATTTGCTCTGCTCCATGCACTTTGATTTCTGGGCTGCCTTGATACTTTTTCCTCTGTGACACACCTGGCCTGGGACTACCTCCTACAGAAATTGCTGCTTCACCATCTGTCAAGTGGATATTTTTCCCCCTCTCTCTTTCCCATAGGGTGGGATTACTCTTGACTAACACCAGCTGCTGACTGTGTGCTCCTCTGAAGCATCTTGAGCTGGTGGTAGTCCGAGGGACAAGCACGGGATGGGCAGAGCTAGAATGTGATGCAGCCCATCAGCCTCCATCCCCACAGACAGCACAAGCAGGGCCATCGAGGGAGTGCTGCTCAGTGCTCACAGCAGGAGATCCAGGTCACCATACAAATGCTTAGGAAATCCACTTCATTTTGCTATCATTTGGGAATGACTGCTCCAGATTCATGATGGGGATATAATGAATCTAGAATCATTAAGTATCCATTACTTGAAAGTAGAAATGTATTAAACATTTCTATGCCCGATCATAATTATTGGATGCAAGGTAAATTGGAGTGTAGTGTGGTACATGCATTGAACGTGTTGTCCTAGTTGAGCGCAGTGATTAATGGGGTAAATAAATCAATGCACAGATATATGTAGGGTGTTAGTGGACAAACATTAGTCATGCAAGTCCTGGGGGTGGAGGGGAATAAAGATCCTTGGGGCATGTTTTTGTGGGGGTTACTGTAGTCAGAACTATGATGGTGGCTTTTCAGGCTGCAGACCTTGGAGAAAAGCCAACTAGGAACTTTAATGACTTATTTTGTGCTATTTTACAGCTATGGTTTGTTTTGGGGGGATTGGCAGTTGCATCTAATCCGTCAGCCGACTGTGGTGTGGGTGGCATAGTTTTGGCATCTGTTGTAGGGTGTGGATGGTTATTAAGTTTGGGGTTTTCTTTGGCGTTGGTGTCACTTATGGTGTATTGGGGAGGAATGTTGGTGGGTTTTGTTTATTCTGTGTCTTTAGTGGCTGATCTGTTTCATTACAGGGCTAGAAATTCAAATGTCATAGTTTAGATAGCAACACCCCACACCCTGCCACCCCACACCTCCAGCTGCCTTGCTCTATATCCCAACCTCATTTCCCATCACAGCACCTCATCTTACACCACAGACACTTAGCTCCTTCCAGCTCAGGCCCTGCATGGTAAAAAACATCTCATCCTCCCTTGAGATTGCATTGCAGACTTGAGCAACGCAGGCAGTGATTATCCCAAGGGAGCCTAGCAGCCAGCTCCCCTGGTTGGGAGCACAGAGCATTGTTTCGGGAGGATGGAAATCAGGTACAGCAACATTACCAGTGAAAAATGCAAGGCAGGGACTGTGTGTGGGAGAGGAGCGTGCACATTTTCAGCATTGTAGAGAAGTGCAATGCAGATGCAAGCAGGGCAGTGAGCCACTGCAGCTCCTTGCTCCCTTACTGTAGGAACTGAGGGGTTTAGAGGAATGGAGGCAAACCAGGGTTCCAGGAGAGGGTTGAGTGAGAAAAAGTAGCTTCGGCAAGGAGCTCAGATTTTCCCCCGACAAACATACTGGAGCAATGAGCAAACACTTGCAAATTATTCATGGGTCACATAAACACCACAATACATCACATCATTCTCATAAACAAAACAACTGCTCCCTACAAACCCAGGACAAAGCAGCTGCTACTTAAATCTCTGCTTGTTTGGCAAGCAGCAGACCAAAGGCTCAGGCGCTGGGCTATCAGCATTGACTGACACGCTCTGACCCCACTGGAAGCAGGAGCAAAGGCAGCTGCTTTTTAACCCCACTCACTGCTTTAAGGCTCACTCAGCCTTCATGAAAGGGATGCCTTTTATTGCAAGCCACAGCTGGGTTCTGTAAATATTGCAGGCAATGGCACCAGAACATCTCCCCGACTGTGGCCTCGAACAGTAGCTTGCCTGGCCCAAATAACACTGGGCACAACCCAGCACGGGGCTCATTTGGAAATGCAGGTGTTGAAACCAGGCAGGAATGGGAAAGGTTATATGGCTCCCAAGCCAACAAATAAAGGAGATAGTGCCACCTGACACGGTCCCTCAGGATGCTACAGAATGCTGGCAGAAGAAAGCCTGCAAGTGTTTCTGTAGGTACGTGCCCACGTGCACACACGGGATCCCCCTTGTGTCACCGTCAGCAGGATGAGAAACACTAAAGCCTCTGAGCCAGTTCTCTGGAAGGACAGAGCTGCTCACCCTGCAGCTGCTCAAGGAGACACACAGGGGACAGCTCGGCCTTTTTCAGCAGCACTGAGGGGTCTTGCTTTACCACAGGCCTGTTGCACATTGCCTTGGGATCGCGAGCACCCAGGTTTTTTCCAGAGGACTGATGTTGTCCTGCCAATGTGCCACCACTGCCATGTGCCAGTCAGCGGCCTGCAGCACCAGTGTCAAGGGAGGTCACGTGGAGAGAGAGGCAGTCTGGGGAGATGCAGTATGTCTGTACTTGCTGCAGTCACCTAAGGACTTCAGAGGACAGATCTCACCACAGAAGCGTAGGATGTGGGTTCAAGGCTATGGTCATTGCCTGTTGGTGTGTGGTGTAAGGTGGTTTCTTTGCTGACAACAGGCTGAGTTATTTGCATTTCCAACTCTACATAATGAGCACNACACTCTTCTTTATGCATCCCAGATGCACAGTCTCTTTAACCAAGGTGTACTCTGCAGTCAACAGCAAAAGAGAGATCCTATTGAAGGAGGCTTCAAGCAGAAGCTGGAAACACATGGACTAAAGCTCCTTTTCCACTCCATCACCTAAATTTAACAGCACAAGGTTTGGCTGAGGGCAAGGCTTTTCCTTACAATACAGTCCTGATGCCGAAAGCAGCTGTGTCTGGAGGAAAGGCAGCTGTTTCTGGAGGTAAGGCAGATGTTTGTCCCAGCCATCAGGGGTCAGCGATTCAAAATGGGAGACCATTGCCAGCTGAGTCCATGGGAGCAAGCAGTGCAAAACCAGAGCAAACCACCAAGACATAGAAACAATAGCAAACAACTGAGTAGATTTTCAGAAGCACCCAGCAAGCCTGGCTACTGTGCTGGGTCTGCCCTGCTTTTGGTAGAGCAGTGCTCTGAGTCCAGCCTCTGTCTTTAAGAGGAGGAAGTGGTAGGAGTAGATTTTCTCATTTGTATTCCTGCTCGGAAGCAAGAAGCAAATCTGTTCTTCTGAATTCACATCATGTATCCATCCAAACCTCTGTATGCCCTTTAGATGGATTAATCTACCTGCTCCTAGCTCTGCTTTCCAATTCCCTTTGCCTGAGCTATTATATCACAACATCACAGAATGGTAGGGGTTGGAAGGGACCTCCAAAGATCATCGGGTCCAACCCCCCCGCCAGAGCAGGACAGAACTAGTGCAGATCACTCAGAAATGCATCCAGACAGAGCTTGAAAGTCTTCAGAGAAGACTCCACACTCCCTCTCTGGAGAGTCTGTTCCAGTGCTCTGTAGCCCTCACACAAAAGAAGTTCTTCCTCATGTTGAGGTGGAACTTGCTGTGCTCAAGCAGGAATCCATTGCCCCTTGTCCTGTCACAAGGCACAAGAGAAAAGAGGTTGTCTCTGCCTTCCTGATGCCCAGCCCTCTTCTATTTATAGACATTAATTAGATCCCCAATGATTATATTATATGGTAGTCCTCATCATGTCACAAGCCATGTTCCCATCTCCTCTCTTGTCCAGATCCTTTCATAGCACTACTGGACACAAGCCAACATACACAAGGAGCTGTGCTGGAGCCAGATGCCTCTTTGCTGATTTAGCCAGAAAGATGTGCTGGCTGCATGTTTGCAGGCCACCCACCCCTGTGCTGATCAGCACGGCGTGCTCCTTCCTTCTCCACTTTGGGCCTTCCAACACATAATGCCAAATGAGCCATCAAAAGTTACAGGAAAAAGGTGATTTCAGTTTGCCAGTGGCTTATCTTTTTCCTGTTACAACAGTATATATGGGGAGTAATTATTTCTGGAAAGCCTTTTCATACTCCATGGAGTATTAAATAGGCAACGCTGGATTCCCCTAGTTTATATTGCTTCCTCTGTCAAGGTAAATCCTGTGCTCAGCCTCCCTTCATCTTGTGTTCATGTTGCTGGCTTTAGCAGACTGCTTCTCCCTAATTGACCAATTATGACCACTGTAAGTAAGTCAATCATCCATCTAGAGGTGGATACCTGCATTTATTTATCTGGATCAGGAATGCTATAGATAACAGGTCATTAAAAATTACACTTTCCAAGCCACAGATATCATGAGCCTGACAGGCAAAGAATGAGCTTTTAGATAAGAAAGAAGGCTTAGGAGGGTCAATTAGGTTATAATTGGCTTGGATCCTCGCCCTCTCATACACTGGTTTTATTAAAACCCTGTAGTTGGAGACAATAGCTTATCTTTGCTTCAGCACAATTATTTTAAAAATGAAGCTGCACAATTTGGGGATTGCAGACACATGATATCCACTACCAGCAGACCTGAGATTATCAAACCCTAGAGCCCATCAGATTATAAAGCTAAAGGTTATCTTGGAAAGAAGATAGAGAGGACAAAACCACTCTTCTTCTGCCAAGCTGAACTCAAACCTCTGCAGAGCATGATTAACTTCTGAAATAAAACACCACAGGTCTGAAAGGAGCCAACCGGCCTCGAGTTATATGAGCCCTACGGCTGAGCCATTCTTGGTGGGAGATGGGGTTTCCCTTGCCTGGAAATGTCTTGGTGGCTCCAGCAATGTCACAGAGCTATCCCCAGTTACGAGAGCTTGCTCTGGGGAAGGACAAAAACCTCTTTGAAATCTCTCAAACCTGATTTTCTCATTGCTCTCTAGACACCTGTTTTCAAGCCAGTGAAAGGGAAGAATGTTGCTGTAATCAGACTGGCCGGTGAGCCCAAAGCCCAGCGGAGCTGTTCATAAGGTACCGTGTTCCCCAGCACAGCCCCACGGCCCTTTCTTTGACAAGGCCTCCAGGAGCAGGGTTCTTACTTCTTTTCCCATTCCCATCATCTGCTTTTGCTGGAGGATACCTTTCCCCCAGGATGGAACCAAGCGTGTTCTCTGGGGTCTGGTCAGGCCACTGCTGTCGATTTTCTCTACAACTTGGTTTGCAAACGTTGAGATAAATCCTTAGGTATTTCAGACAACAGGGAAGCCAGGTTGCTTGAAGGGAAGCATCCAGAATAGCAACAGAACAAGTGCACAGCACCTGGTGATCAGCAGCACCTTTTTTTCACTGCACCTTTGCTCTCACACTTCATCTTTGTATGACAGGATTTGTATGAAAAGCATGGGAACTGGGAGCTCTTGAGTCCCAATCTCATTTCTGCTCAGTTGCCATTTGGCTTTGACCAAGATATTAATAATTTTATTCATCCACTTTTGCAGGTATCAGGAGGCCTTATCAGACACATGTTTAAAACTCATGGCATCTACACACAGTATTATGTGTTTTACAGTCAGCATAATGCCAAGCTTGGAGAGCAGCAGCAACACAGCCCTTCTGATACATCCAGGGAGCCCTGAGGACCACTGCAGTGATGCCTCCTAAGGTGGATGATAATCAAGATGCCTTCCAAATAAATCCTCCCCTTGGGAATAAATTCTAGGATGGATTTGGAGAGTTGCCCGTGTTGGTTTTACTCATAAGCTTCCGTCACTTGCTGCAGTTATTACAAGCTCTTGTAATATTGAAGGAAGGAGAGAGAAGGAAGAAGACTATAAAAATTTACTGTCTTTTTGTCCTTAGAAATTGCAAAAATCCACATGAAATACATTTGAAAGTGCAAGAATCCACATGAATACCTTAAAAATCAGGGCATTGAGAAAAAAAATCCCTCCTTCATAGGGCAAGCAGCACATTTTGATAAAGCATGCATATATAGAATAAATTTTCTGTAATAAACCTCTGCCTTTTCACCATTATTTTATAATCTGTCAGCTACATTTTACATGTATGTGCAATAGCTACATCTTTAAAAAGAGCAAATGCATGCATTTTTTTACCCACATTTAGCCCGAAGTGGCTTCATCAGTTATTACTTCAGTTTGCTGCTGCCGTGATTGAGAGCTGGAGAAAGGGAAGCCTCCAAGCAGGGATCATGGGAATATAAAGGGAACTGGCACTCACAAGGAGCTGAGAAAGTCTTGGGCTTGTGGCCTCATTTTGACTCCTATCAATGCCAAGTGTAAAATAATAGTCTGATTCAGAGCTAAATGCCATCTAGATTTCCCACCGAGTCCATTAATTCTCTTCTTTTATTGTGGCAGAAAGTATTAAATACCTCACACTAGAATCGGGGTTTCATGCAGGATCTGTCTTCCAATTACACAGCATCCTTTCCCAGTTCAAAACATTGTATTGATTTATTCGGGGGTAGGAGGGATTCTTTTTTTTCTTTTTTAAAGAAAAAAAGTTAAAAGAGCAATTTATTCTTTCTTTCCCCTGTAGTTCAAATCGCAGATGTTTTTGTCAAACCTGCTGTTGGAGCTGGTGCACTAGGGAGGAGAGCGCTGCTCGCGAAGGGATGGATGAGTGGTGGACCAGTCTGTGCAGTGAGATCACCTCTCTCCAGTCTTTCAGGACTATCTCCACCAACGAACTCCAACGTGACACCTGTTAGAGACAGGCCAGATAATTATTTGCAAGCTTTTCTGTTTCTGCCGAAGTTTTGGCAAGCAGCCTGTAAAGAATGACTCCGAGCTGTGTTTGCACAATCAAGTGCTTCTAGGAATGACACAAAATGCGTTTTCTAGCCAGTGCAAAAGACATTTGCCTCCCTATCTCCACAAAACCAATATTAAGCAGCTGCTCAGCTCTGCTTTCTGAAGGCACTTCTGTCACTGATCACCAGAATTTAATAACGTCCGGATTTAATCCCATGGGCTGGAGCTGGGCTCCCAGCAGAGACACAGGGTGCACGTCAGGAGCGGTTTGAAATTCAAGTTATTTCACAGTCAGGGAAGCAGATGGGAGATATTCTGAGTTGAAACATTTAGCCAGGGCCAAATGAGCAGATTTCAAAGGACAACAGCAAATTGTTCTTTAAAGTTTAATTTTCACTTGGCACTGGAATCGCTCTCGTACGAAGCCCACTAAAGAGATTCTTCCATCAACTCTATTTTTCTTTTCTTTGTTTTCATTGGACAAATGCAGGGTCTGGGATGTCCATTTGAGAACTGCAATGAAAAGGACTATTTTGACTGGAAGGGTAAGAGGTCTAGTTTACCAGCTTACCAGAAGACCAAGCAAAAGCATCTTTGGAGTGTGCATCACCAGTTTCTGTCAGGGTAGGTGAGGGGACATTAGAATAGAATAGAATCATCCAGGTTGGAAAAGACCTTTTAGAGCATCGAGTCCAACCATTAACCCTATTTTATCACTAAA
>VWZY01012682.1:123493-152192 GCA_013399075.1 Chloroceryle aenea | reverse complement strand
ACCTGCTGTTGGAGCTGGTGCACTAGGGAGGAGAGCGCTGCTCGCGAAGGGATGGATGAGTGGTGGACCAGTCTGTGCAGTGAGATCACCTCTCTCCAGTCTTTCAGGACTATCACCACCGACAAATTCCAACGTGACACCTGTTAGAGACAGGCCAGATAATTATTTGCAAGCTTTTCTGTTTCTGCCGAAGTTTTGGCAAGCAGCCTGTAAAGAATGACTCCGAGCTGTGTTTGCACAATCAAGTGCTTCTAGGAATGACACAAAATGCGTTTTCTAGCCAGTGCAAAAGACATTTGCCTCCCTATCTCCACAAAACCAATATTAAGCAGCTGCTCAGCTCTGCTTTCTGAAGGCACTTCTGTCACTGATCACCAGAATTTAATAACGTCCGGATTTAATCCCATGGGCTGGAGCTGGGCTCCCAGCAGAGACACAGGGTGCACGTCAGGAGCGGTTTGAAATTCAAGTTATTTCACAGTCAGGGAAGCAGATGGGAGATATTCTGAGTTGAAACATTTAGCCAGGGCCAAATGAGCAGATTTCAAAGGACAACAGCAAATTGTTCTTTAAAGTTTAATTTTCACTTGGCACTGGAATCGCTCTCGTACGAAGCCCACTAAAGAGATTCTTCCATCAACTCTATTTTTCTTTTCTTTGTTTTCATTGGACAAATGCAGGGTCTGGGATGTCCATTTGAGAACTGCAATGAAAAGGACTATTTTGACTGGAAGGGTAAGAGGTCTAGTTTACCAGCTTACCAGAAGACCAAGCAAAAGCATCTTTGGAGTGTGCATCACCAGTTTCTGTCAGGGTAGGTGAGGGGACATTAGAATAGAATAGANCGTTGCCCTTCTCTGGACCTGCTCCAGCACCTCGATGTCTTTCTTGTACTGAGGTGCCCCAAACTGAACTCGGTATTCAAGGTGTGGCCTCATCAATGCTGAGTACAGAGGGACAATCACCTCCATGGTCCTGCTGGTTACACTGGTTCTGATCCAGATCAGGATGTACTTGGCCTCTTGGTCACCTGGGCACACTGCTGGCTCCTGATCAGACACTTGTTGACATTAATCTGGAACATCAATGAATTTCTTAGCAGACACTTTTCTATCACAGTGGGTTGCATAAAACAGCAGCCTCACTGTCCCAGGCTTTGTGGTCCCTACTGGGAGGTAAAGATCCTCTGAAGATGGTCAGTGTTGTCCCAGGCTCCTAAGTTGAGTGCTTCTGGTGATGGTTGAAACCCTCCATGTCCTTCCTGTTCCACCTCATCTGTTGCTACCCACCGACAAAAAAAGATTATCCTGACAACCAAACTAATTCCAATTGACAGTTGACCATCAAATATTACTCCTAAGATTGTTTTTTGGTTTGTGATGGAGGATGCTTGCTAATGTGGGAAGAACTATGTGGTTATCACAGAATATTCATGGTTGGAAAGGACCTGGATCACTGAGTCCAACCATATCCATAACAAAAAAAACACCTAAAAAAACCCCCAAACACCTAGATACCCTGATCAAACATGACTTCAAAACCACCAAACACAAAATAGCCCCCTACATGCCTGCCACAAGAGCATGTCCTGAAGCACCAGGTCTACCTGTTTCTTAAATACCTCCAGGGATGGTGACTCCACCACCTCCCTGGGAAGGTTGTGCCAGTGCCTCACCACTCTTTCTGTAAGCAATTTCTTCCTAATATCCAATCCAAACCTCCCCTGCTGCAACTTCAGACCATTTCCCCTGGTTCTGTCAGTAGCTACTAAGGAGAAGAGGCCAACCCCCACCTCTCTACAACCTCTTTTCAGGTAGGTGTAGAGGGCAGTGATGTCACCCCTCTCTGCCTCCTCTTCTCCAAACTAAACATAGCCAGCTCCCTCAGCTGCTCCTCACAGGACTTGTTCTCTAAAGCCCTCATGAGCTTGGTAGCTCTCCTCTGGACACCTTCCAGCATCTCAATGTCTGTCCTACAATGAGGGGCCCCGAACTGAACACGCTATTGGAGATGAGGCTGGGATATTCACAGAGATTTCTATCAAGGCCAATATATATGTATTTCTAAAAGTTAATCCTACAGGACGGATGTTCTCCTTGTTCTTATCTCACTGTTTTGCCCTGTCAGTCTGGGGGAAAGATTAAATTTAAATTATAAAATCTGCATGGAAAAGGGGTAGTAAACAAGTCCCAGATGTCAAATTGGAGAGCTGGGTGTAGGAAAACACTGAGTACTTAGAGCTAAGGACAGGCAACCTGAAAAGACAAACAAATCTGTTGTGGCCAGTCTGCTGGGTCTGGGGAAATTCAGGCACTGACTAAAACTGGAAGAGAGGGCTGAGAAAACTTATTTCCAGGAGAAATTACATGTAGTCAAATTCAGATGAGAAGAAAGCCCTGATTCAGATGTGTTTCTAGGAGACAATATAACCAGCTTTAGGGCAGTTTATAGCAGGCTGCAAACACTGCAGCCCCGTCCTGCTACAGGGTGACCCAGTGTAAAATGTACTCCCATGTCACATTAAAAATAAACAAAAAGAAACAAAACTGACCTGAGAGGGTGGCAGGGACTATAGCGAGCTGCAGGAACCTGGACACTGCTAGGTCATACATCTGCTAGAACAGGCTTCACTAGGAAAGCCACCAGGTAACGTGCCAGCCCAGGGAGATGCCATGGTGATGATCCATGGGGTGGATCCAATGAACTGTCCAAGAGCAAGTGGGAAGGGAGCATGCAGCCAGCACTCTGCTGGACCTTCCCAGAGCTGCCCATGGGCAGTAAGGCAGAGCTTAGCCCTTAGCATCATGGTTTGGTTGGATTAAGACAAGCAGCGTGTCTTAGCAGTGTTTAGCTGTGTCTAATGGCAAGAAAACTCCTGTCCCCATCCCTTCTTGTGCTTGCCTTGCTGTCATGGACAAGAAGGCTACATCAGGGGGGAAAAACAGGGCTTTCTGAAAACTTAAGGTTTTCTTCACACCGCAGCATCCTCTCTCTGGACTTACTTCACAATCAGACAGTCCATGCCCTTCTCGCTGCTCCTACAGCCTTACTGCTCTTTTCTCAGTCTCTCATTGCTTGTAAATAATGCAGCCCTGCCAACTACTAACCACACCCCAGCATTTGCTGTCAGGTCCAAGCTAACCCTCTTCACCCGAGTCACTGACCTCTCTCCTGCTTTACAGGGGAGCCTGTTTTGAGCCACAGTCTTGTTATTACATCCATCTCACTGCAAAATACAGTTCCCCTCCTCCTGCCTAGACTAGGAACATCTGCCAGGTTTGGTGGGACTCCACCTCACCTGGAGCATGCTGTGGAGATAGCACTGGAGAAACATCTCTCTTCACTTAGATGAATATAAAAAGAAATTCCAGAGCAGTGCTATTTTAAGCTTATTTTAATAGCAAAGCAGTCTGCAAAACTGACATTCTCAGCCAGGATATGCTTATTCCCTTCCACTCCTTCCCCTGTAATAAATGTCCTGCTGGAAGCAACCCTGAGCCTCAGCCTTAGGTGCAGCACAGCATTTTGTACCCTTCTTCCCCACAGCTTCCTCCTTGGCCAGCCTGAACTTCCTGGAGCAGAGCCAATGTCCTTTTTGGTTTGGAAATAGGCATCCCGGGGGAAGTAGTTCAGCCCACAGACTGTTTGTACAGGAGGGAGACATTGCCATTGGAGAAGAATGAGTCACAGACGCCTCCAAGGTACCACATGAGAAGGATGCATTTTAACCTGAAAAAAAATATCTCAGATTGTTTCCAAACAAACACCGTTTGGGTAGTTTTTCATTGTTCTCAGGATCTTAAAGCCTATCCTTGGTACTTCTTCCCTTGCCAGCAGGGGTCTGGTAAAGCCATGACAGAACCTCCACATCTCTTACACTTATACTGGGGGTGTTGACATCCTACCTCAGTATCCTTCACTAACCAAATTACTTCATAATTATTGTTAAAAGAGTGAACTAAACTCCCATCACTAAGAAATAATCAAGGCACTAGGTTTTGTTGGCAGAAGTAATTTCTTTTTGTCTTCAGAAAAAAAATAAAATTCATTCTGGGTATCTTTTCCTTGACAGTTCTGGGCCAGAAGTTCAGCTCCTAGCAGCTGGGATTCTCTGGATCTGGGACAGTTCCCACCAGCTAGGTAGTGAATAAGAGAATAGCATGGGTTGCAAGGGACCTTTAAATGCCCCTGCAGTGAGCACGTTTGTCTTCACTTAGATCAGGTGTCCCAGAGCCCCATCCAACCTTAACTTGAATGTTTCCAGAGGGTGCATCTACCACCTGTCTGGGCAGATCTGTTCCAGTGTCTCACCAGCTTCACTGGAAAGAATTTTTTCCTCATAGCTCATCTAAATCTACACTTTTTTTAGTTTAAACCCATTTCTTCACAGGATAAATGCTCCAGCCCTCTGATCATTCTTGCGGTCCTCCTCTTGACCTGCTCTAACAGGTCCATGTCCTTCCTTGTTGGGGGCTCCAGAACTGGACACAGTGCTCCAGATGGAGTCTCCTCAGAGCAGAGGGGCAGAATCACCTCCCTCCACCCTCTGGCCACATTTCTTTTGTGCAGCCCAGGACAGATTGGCCTTCTTGGGCTGCGAGTGTGCATTGCCAGCTCACGTCCAGCTTTCCATCCACCAGTAACCCCAAGTCCTTCTCCACAGGGCTGCTCACAATCCCTTCATCCCCCAGCCTGTATTAATATCAGGAATTGCCCAAAGTCGTGTGCAGCACCTTGTGCTTGGCCTTGCTGAGCCTCATGAGGTTCACAGGAGTCCACTTCTCAGGCTTGTCCAGGTCCCTCTGGATGGTGCATCATGAGTCTGCCACTCTCGGGAGCGAACGAGGGGTGATCAGGGTGACACGTGGTTTCTGCAAGGTGACATTACAAATGAGGGATTTCTGTTTGTGTTTTTTTTGGTTGGTTAGTTGTGGGGTTTTTGTTGATGTTTTGGTTTTTTTTCTCTTTTCTTCTTTTTTTTTTTCCTCTTGGTCTCAGCCATGTGCAGGTGGGGAGATTTCAGTCAGAGACTACCGAGCTTTTGCAACCTTTTTGGTTTTCCTATGAGCTCGTGGTGCTCCTGCAGATAATGGTCTCTGAAAGTGTTCCCCGAAATAATAAATTCAGCCTTCAGAGTTATCTCGGCAGTAGGTGGCACTGCTGGGACTGAAACCCAGAAAGGAAAAACCAAGATGCACATTTTGCTCTCAGAAAGGACTGTTGGGATTATAATTGCTATAAAATAACCCATACGTGCAGGTTACCCTAATAACCACATATTGATTACGAATTGTTTCCATAATTGCACTTTTAATGCACGGAGTTTCTGAAAGCTTTTGTTGTGGAAGGAAGGGAGGTTGCGTGACTGAGAGCAAATGGGCAGGCTGTTAGCTGTTAGATTCTGATTTGTGTATTATTTATCACAACGTATACCTTATAGTTAAGCTTTTTTGGAGTGTTTATCTGGCTTACGAGGTAATGAAGGAGCTTTCTAGGGTGGGAGCATTTGATTTGTAGCCTGCAAAATATCCTTGCTCTTACATAACAGGATTACACCGAGTTCTTTTCTAGGCCTAATCTCTTTTGGATATTGTTATAAAATGCTGTTAGACGTTCTTTAAGGCACAAACATGTGCAATACTTAGATGGACTGGAGCTGTTAATTGAATGTGCTCCATTTCTTTCAGACAAGCTGTGGGAAAGTAGGGTTCCTGTGCTCAACAGCAGCAGGAGGTGAGGTGGCTTCTCATTACAAAGGTGAGCTCAGCCCCACCAGCCTGGGAACCCTCATTTGATTTCATAGCCGAGCAATTCACAGAGCAAGCCTTTCCAGCAGCTCAGCTCCAAACCCACTGTATCTTCATCAGTGTGGGTAATTTTCAGGTGATCCTGGTGGTATTGAACACAGAATCACAGAATGTTAAGGGTTGGAAGGGACCTCAAAAGATCATCAAGTCCAACCCCCCTGCCAGAGCAGGTCACACAGGAACATGTCCAGGTGGAGACTCTGGAGAGTCTCTATCTCCAGAGACGGAGACTCCACAACCCCTCTGGGCAGCCTCTTCCAGGCTCTGCCACCCTCACTGTGAAAAAGTTTAACCTTAAATTTCTTGGGAATCTCCCATGCTGTATTTTGCACCCATTGCCCCTTGGCCTGTCATTGGNCCACAGCCCTTCTGATCCAACCCAGGATGGGCTTGCTGGTGTGCTAGCAAACCAGGCTCTACACCCCACAGGAGCATTACTTGCTTTGCTACCTCAGCACTGAAACCTGGGCTCCAAACATACATCAGGGATGGGATGGGCTCTCTGACAGAGTTTCTTTGCCACAAGGGCAAGAGATAGATTTGGAGCATGGCAGTGGAGATATGGATACCACAGTGGCTAAGGGAGGCTCCACATAAGTGAAGCTCCCCTGCCATGAACAAATGCTAAGGGGTGTGCAGTGGGGTCACGTTGACAACCCAAAGCAACATCATTATCACCTGCACCTTCCCTTTGCATACAGAAGACTGCAGTTTGCCAGGGTGAGATCTCAAACCACAAATGGCCAAATCTGTGAAATCCCAGGAGAGAATTTAAACAGGCATATAGCTGAGGAAGCTTGGAAACTGTAGTTGCCATTAAGGAAATTGGTTTAGCACACCTTGCTTCAAGGACACTCCTCTGTTCTTTTGATTTCTGTGAGATTTTAAGGTTTTGAGGCAGTCAATCAAGACCTCTATTTGCACATAAAAACCCATGGAGAAACCTATGCCAGATCTGCAAAATTATACACCAAAGCAGAAAAAAGTCCAGTGGTGTATCTCTGTGGTTCAGTTGTCTATGGAGGTATCAGGCTGTGCTGGTTCTCCGTAAGCAAGCATTTGCTGAGAAGAGATGGGGGAAAAGATTAAAAAGCTGCAAGAAATACTGTGTTGCAAATAGTGCTCTTATTTAACAATAACAGCAATAACAAAGGTAAAATAAATCTCCAATATCTGGGCATACACCGGTAGCTTCAGTCATCGTGCCAGCGCATGGTTAAAAAAACAACATTACCTTTGAAATTAACTTGATAGAAATTGATAGAAATTACCTTTGAAAATAACTTACCATTTCCTCTTCAGTCTTTTCATCTCCTTTCTCTTTGTTTTGGTTGAAAAGCAACAATAGAAAGTCAGAGGTGGGAGGAAAGACATTTTTGTGACAGGAGTGTTGGAATATGCACCAGCCTAGGGAAAAACACTTCTTGCCAGTCTCATTTGTATTCAATAACTCAGTAGGCTTTTCTTTCTTTCTTTATGTACACATATACATGCACAAACATGCAGGTGGTGCTAGGATATATTTTCCCCCCCCTGCATTTACAGCGCATTTCCTACGTTGCCTTTGTCAACCTTGTTTTTAAATAATCATTTTTCCTGGCTTTTCATTCGCGAAGCCGATCATGCCAGGAATGTAAAGATGATGGCACCTCGTTTCCTGTGATCTTAAAATCAAAATGTGAGTGTTCTGCTCCGGAATTGTGTGGTGTTGTAAGCAAACGAAGATAAAGAGTGGAGTGTTGTTGCCTTGTTTGGGTTTTGGATTTCCCCTGCTTTCAAAGGAATAAAGGGATCGAAGTGTTAAAGGCAGCCGAGTATGGTGGAAAGGTATTATTGTTGTTCTCAAAGAACAAAGTCTATTTTACAAAAAGATTTTAATGTGTTTTAGCTGCTTCCATTAATTTCCTACTATCCTGCTCCCCTCTGGCTGCCCTGTAATTTCAGAGCAGTATCTGAGGCAGAGAGAGCTTCACGAAATGTCATTCATTTTGCTCAGAGGGGTTAAACTAAGCTGAGATTTGGAGCAACGTGCAGGGTTTCTGGGTGTGGAGATTCAATTGCTTCTTTTGCCCCCATTTATCAGACAAAACTAAATCAAGTCATTTAACTGGCTGCCAAATCATGAACTTGGGAGTCTATCTCTCTCTCTTTTTTTAATACTGAACACAAGTTTAAGGTTAGCAGCATTTTAAATTCCAAGGAGTTTGTTTCCCAGTTGGACAGGAGAAGATAAGGGCAAAACTTTTCCTTTCTTCATTTAAAGTTTTATCCCAGAGAACACTGTTTGATTTTAGTGTTGTTGCTGATTTACAGGATGACAGGGAGGTTTTGTTTCCCCGTCCCTGCTGAGATTTTCCTTACTGTCCACAGCATGGCCTCTCTATGGAGCTGTGGGGAGATGGGAGGGAGTTCTTGCTTACATGAAGAAACAAATGTTGGTATTGACTTTAAATTTGGTGGCAGATATTGTGGTGATCTCCACTTCTAAGGATCCCCTTTATGTAAATTTATTCACAACTGGTTTTATGCACCTGCTCCTTCCCATTGGCAACTGTGATTCAGGATGACTTCCACACAAATCAAATCCACTTCTGCAGCATGGTCTGGGCAGGCTAGCAATGATGAGCCAGATACTGCTGTAGGTATGAAACTAATGGTTGTGAAATCTCTGACTCTACCAGTGGATTTGCACAGGAATGCCAGGAGGAAGTATTGCAGTCTTGCTGTGAGTGCAGGGAAGCACAGACCAAGGCAGAGTCACGTTACTGACCATTACTCTGTCCCCAAGACTCAGCTGGCTACCCCCTCGATGTTAACTGTGCAAGAGCCAAGAGAAATGACAAGGATCTAATTCCTTGAAACAAATCTACAGTAACATGCTAAGCATCACTAAAAAGCTGCTCAAAAATGCTTTTTCAAATGCATATATGAATGCTTCCTACCTCCCCTGTAACACCTGAGCTAACAGCCAAGCAAAGCTCAGCCAGGAAGTAGATCCAGTACTGAAAAGATCAAACACTGGGACCAGCAGACTGAAAAGAGATGACAGACAGCACCTGAACCCACAGCTTCACACGTTCTGGGCTTCCCTGTGTAGCCAACAAGGCCAGATCTACCCTGGCACAGAGGGTCAGAGTGCAGCCATCACACTGATGGAGAAGTTGGTACCAGCTCAACCAGTCCATCCCCAGATCTGGGAAGCCTCCTGAGGTGCATCCGAGATCTCTCCTTTGCCTGAGGGCATGTGGCAACATCTTTACTATATCTATGTAAATTAATTAGCTTAGGAATAAGTAACAATGCAAGAAGAGTCAAGAAAAGCTGGTATTTGGGTTTTGCTGTCCACTGCTAATGAACCTGTCCCATAGATGAGTCCCCTCTGCCTTGACCCAGTTCAGCTTTTGCTGTCAGTGGAGATTTTACCACTGATCACAAACAAGAATACAGCTACATCAGTGCCCTGAGTTTTTACAAATCTTACTCACGCTAAAGTCAGGCACAAGTCCTCTCCATCTTATTTTCACAAATATTGAGAGGTACTCAATAAAGGCTGAAGGTCAGGGTTCATTTTTTTTTTACACCAAACAGCTATTAGAGGACCATCATACTCACAGAAGACTGCGGATTCAGTTTTCCAGAAGATGTATAGAGAAATGTTGAGCCTTTGGTTGATCCATTTGCCTCATTTCCTCGCGTCCCTGCATCTGTAAGAAGGCAGGGGATGAAACACCTTTCCTGCATCCGTCACCTGCCAGCTCTCGTGGCTCTAGCCCAACCTATCTACGGATCCTGGCACCCAGCCTCCCCTTCACTACAGTAGCCTCTTCTGTCACTTGTTAACCAATTAGACCTTGCAAGCACATTACCAGCATGGGCAGATGACAAGGCCTCAAATAATTAGAGATTTTCTTTTTGAAAAAGGTACCAGATGTTTACTGAGTCTTATCCAAAAGGATTTTGTGGCAGCCTCACTGTGCTCCCAACAGAACCGTGTCTGCCATTCTCCAAGCAGTGAGGTTTCATTAATTCCTCAGTGGGCTCACAAGTCTCACAGCAGCCTGGAATTTTCTTGTGCTCCTCCAAATGGTGCAGCAATATCAGTGGAGGAGGACTGGCCCTCACGCAGTGTCGTGGCACTTCCCAGCACCCAGCGCATTCTGCAAAGTTCTGGCATGTCGCAGCTCCTCAGCATCAGCACGTCAGCCAAGGATGCTGGGGAACGTTGGGACTGGTGGGATACCAAACTTACTATGAGGTCTGAACTGAACAGGAAGGGAGGAAGGGAGGAAGGGAGGAAGGGAGGAAGAAATGGGAAAAGAAAAGAAAAGAAAAGAAAAGAAAAGAAAAGAAAAGAAAAGAAAAGAAAAGAAGAAAAGAAGAAAAGAAAAGAAAAGAAAAGAAAAGAAAAGAAAAGAAAAGAAAAGAAAAGAAAAGAAAAGAAAGAAGAAAGAAAGAAAGAAAGAAAGAAAGAAAGAAAGAAAGAAAGAAAGAAAAGAAATACAGAAAGGAAGGAAAAAGAAATACAGAAAGGAAGGAAAAAGAAAGGAAAATAATAAAGGAAGGAAGGTAAAAGAAAAGAAAGAGACTAGAAACTAATACGAAACAGCATGCAGTCACTACGTGGTGTGGTGGTGAGGGAGAGGGCTCAAGGTGCATAGCAAGGTTATGGTGTGTCTAGTTCAGTAGTGAGGCAGCTCATCTCCAGTCATGTTGCACTACTGGCCACCAGTGTGGAGCAAGATTAATCAACAGGTGATAGAAGCCCCCCCAGATCCTTGCCTGTAAGTTATTACCATTGCACACCAGCCCTGTGCCAGGGCAGTGACTTCAGCTCTCCTGACACTTCCCAGTTTAGCAGCCTTTCTGCTCTGCCCACCCGGTGCTGGCTGCTGGGTCCCAGTCCAGATGATTTATGAAGTTAAACAGTATTTGGAAGGCCCTGTTTGTCCACAAGCTGTATTCATTCAGACCTCTGTTTCAGGCCAGCGGAGACCGAGTTACCAGACTCCTTCCCGTGATACCTGCAACAGCAGGACCTGGGAAGCTGATACCGCTCATAAATCACAGCAGCGGGGGAGAGGCCTTTATCAAGGCGACCCTTTGTCTGTTCTGTATCCGATAGCCATGATTCTGCAATAAAGGCAGAAATATTGTTGACTTCCACAGTAATTTACTACAGGGAAAAATCAGGCAGGAGGTTCAATAGAAACTTGACAGCTATAACTAGCGCTCAGCTGTGTGGTGAGGAAGCTTGACCTTCTTACCCTACAGGAAAGGGAGATAGGATTGCTTATGGTGTTTTCCTCCTGCTCTTCATCTGTCACTTCCCCCTCACTGCCTCCCAATTTCCCTTTCATGTTACTTATATAGCCTTTGATACTTCTCTTTTCTCCAGACTTGGAAGAGAAGGAAGGGAAAAATAACACCAGAGGATGAACAGCTCCTGGAGGAAGGCAATCCTTCAGCTACCAGAGACAGAGACCTGTGTTTTCTGAGACTGGCAGGAGACAAACAAAGGAGGGCTGGAATCTGTAACGTGAAATGCGTATGCAGAACTGGAACTCGGGTGCCCAAGAAGACACAGTTAATTTCACACACACCTTCCCAGTGAAGGACTAGTGAATAGTTAACCAAAATTTTTCATTAACTTATTACAAGCTCATAGTGATTAAAAAAAATAAAATTCAGTGTCTGGAAGACTTAAAGCTTACCTGACCACATGTCTTTTTCCTCATGCAGTCTGATAACTGGTGGGCTCCTACAGTACAAATAAATACTTTCCTTTCTCTTGGTAGTCCCCCTTCATTTCTTTCATCTCCTTCATCTGTCTCTGCTCCTCCACGAGGAGCCTGTGGCGGGGTGGAAAGCCAAGGCACATGGTACGTGTAGCTAGACTGCCTTTCATACACCACCAGCTACTGCCAAGACTTTTTCCATCACGTCTGCAGACATAGTTTGCAGTATTCAAGAGACAGAGTTTCTCTTCAGTCTGACCACTGATGGGAATTACACATTCTGATCCACGGGTGCTCCGCGGACATACACGTCTCCAAGCAGCTTTGTTTTGAACAAGACAGACAGGCAAGGGCTAATACGTGGGCCACTTCGAGGCAGGCTGTAAGCAGAGTAGATGAATCACTGTTGTTTTACAAGATGCTTCAGTGCTAAACGTGGATGGATGTGCCTGGAGGAGGAAGAGCGAAGTGGCGGGGGCTCGGCATGGTGTCTTTGATGCTTTGTACGCTGGACTGGAGAGAGACGATCGTGTGGAGGCGGGTTCCTGGGGCGTGCTGCACTGCCCAGTGGAAAATCTGTGAAAAAGCCCAAACTCTGCCCAGGACATGCTGGGGACCAAGGTCACACGGAGCTGCCTTGGCACATTAGAAGTGATGAACCAGCTGTGCTTGGCTTCCAGCACCAGCACCCTAGACAACCTTTGGCTCAACAAATGGGCATTTCAGGAGACCCAAGTAGTACCAGCTTTTCTCCTGTGAATGCTTAGGTGTTGTCTGAGGCTCACTATTGGCATAAGTGGAGACATACTGAAAGACTGCAGGCTCTCACCCTTCTGAAGAGCTTGTGCTGGGGACACAAGAAAGCACCTTTGAATGCCTGAATCGTCTAGAATAGGAAATACAAAGTAGTATTTTTTTTCTCAATCCGTGGTTTGACAACTTCTTTTGTGATTTCTTTTTCTCCAGTGGCCAAGACCTGAGCTCATTTTCCACATGTGACAAGAAGGGATCTTCAGAAGATCATCACAACCCCTACAACTGTCTCTCCTCAGCTCCCATTTCTCCAGCTGGTGGATTTAGGGCACGTTGCAAACAGCATTGCAATAGCTGTGCACTTACCCCTTTGGAGATGTCAAGATGTTTAAGGAACCCCTCTTCATCTCTTCCCCTACTAAGAAGAGCTTGTATCCCATTTGTGTGGCAGCTTGCGAGGAGAGCAGAGGGCAGGACAGCAGCAGGTTAGCACCAGCAGCTTGTATTCATCCGACCAGCTGTACAGTGCGTTAATGGGGGGGAAGCAGAGAACTGAAAATACTTTTTGAGAGCTGAATCCCTCTCAGTTCAACACTTCAGATGTCAGTTCTGCTGCTTTTCCTCCTCCCTTTTTTCTCATCATTCGTCTAATTGGGAAGTTACTGAGCTTGAGTCTGGGTGCCATTGCTGGGGCTCTAGTGCAGGTGAGAACTATCTCGGTGCAAATTCACCCTGTCACAGGCAAATATGTACCTGCCAGGTAAGCCTAAGGGCCACCTGTCCTCGTCCTCCTGCACAAAGAGGTGGAGGCATTTGAGCTGATCTGGTTTCAAGATCCACAGGAAGTGGGGATAAGGGGCACGTTCACAGATCAAAGCCAGCTGGTTTTGAACCCCTCTCAGACAGCGAGGGTAATCCTCGGGAGGGACGTGGCTCACCACTGGCTGTCAGAGTGGGGGGATGGTCGTGTCCCCCTCACATGCTCCCAGCTGCACTGGGAGCTGTGGGGTACTGTGACCCTAATAATGAGATCTCACCATCTCTCTGGCAAATCAAGCAAGCTGAAAACCTTGCTCTTCAAGGCAAAGCAAGAAAAAGTGAAAGTAAAATTGACGGCAGTAGTTATTTGAGTGGAATGGTGTGTTCCTAGCAGTGTTACTGCATCCACTGACTTCACACAGTATGCAATAATGTCATTAGATTTCACGATGTGTAATAATGATTTTTATGCGATACACCGACCATGTGTTACAGAAGGGGATTGGTTCCCATTACAGAGCCAGCACAAATCTTGGGCCAGTCCTTCATACCTGACAGCACATCTGTCAGGCCTGAGGCCTGGGCTGTAATCCAGTAAGAGCTGGAAAATAGCCGAGGGTAGTGATTTTATCCCCTGTGACTCCACAAGTGTCCCTGTGCTGCCTCCTGCCCCATGCTTTCCTGTATGGGCAGCATCACCAGACCACAGTGCACAGCTCATCACCTAAACAGTCTGAAAAGCATATAGGAGGAGAAAACCCTTTTGCCGAGTCGGAAACATCTCTAGCTCCCTTGGAGAAAACTATTTAGGAGCTAGGATGTGCCTGCAACTCATGAACTTGCATAGGTAGGAAGCAAATGAGCAGCATGGTATGGTTTCAGGGAGGGAGCATGAGCCACCGTGGAGCTGGGTGGCTAAATAGGGGCCAGGAAAGAGATACTGAGGAGACAAAAGGGAGAGGGATCTTAGAAGTCCTCTTTGACCACCCAGATATCCTCTCCCTTAGAGGAACTGTGCTCCTCATCCAAATGTTCACTGTGCCCAAGTGCAGCTGAGGACGTGCGGGTGAGGTGACAGAGCCTGGCACAACTTACCCCTTAGCAGAGGTGGGGAGCATCATGTCTCCTACTGCTGCCTCTGACGATGCCACCAAACCCTTGTAGCACGTGCTGGGAAAGGGCACAGCGCTGGCCAGCTTGCATTTCCAGCCGTGCAGCAGGAGTGCAGCCCTGGGCTCTGGCACAGCCATCCAAAGCTTGGCTTAACCCTGCGCAGCCGACAGCATCTCATGAAAACATAGTTGTGACAACAAATATTTTATGACTTCAGAATAAATGATTTTTTTCGTTGTTTTCCTCCAAGCAGGCTTGTTTTAAATGCCACTTACTCTGTCTCCACTGTTAATGAGCATGAGTTGACCCATTTATTCTCTGCTGCACTTTCTGCAGCAAATCATGGCTTTACTGCAAAGATACAGACTATTAGAGCCACGATTTCGTTGGCAAGATTTTTTGCTCGTGAACCCATTAGTATTTTCCCCAAACAGTTTTTCCTCCTTCATCTTGCTGGAATAGAGAATTGCTCTTTTGCAGGTCTGTTCTTTCTGCTATTCCCTTGGCTTGAGTGAAATATATATGAGATGACTCAGAGTTTGAACTCTCAGTATATGTTTCTAATACAAAGTCTCTGTGTGTCTGGGGACCTAAGACAGATATTTAATATTAGATAAGAACTACTGATGACATCATGCCTTTGATTTCTTTGCTGGATGCCTGTGCAGCTGGAAGTCTGGTGAAGCTGTTCAGCCATAACAGTCTCATTGCATTTAGGAAGCTGCTTAATATTCAGCGTAGGTACAGAGCTGTGGGCAGCCACTGCTCCTCCTGGGTGGTGCTTAGTGGGAGTGCACACCGGAGCTTTTAACCCCGGCGAATCCATACAATAACACATGTGTAAGGGGAAAGCAGCCTGCAAGGAAAACTAGGTTTTCTAAGACCTTTTTGTGCAGCTGCTGCATCCCCTGGACAGCAAAGCTCTAAGCAGAGCGTGTCGGCATGAGGGCCAGCTACGCTTATCCCCCACCCCACCATGCACGTGTTGATTTATGCTCCCTCAACACACACACACGAGAGGTTGAATTTAGCCTTGCCACTGGTGACTTCAGCTTCCCACAGCAGCAGATGCTGGCAAGTGCATCCAAGCAGAAGGAAGTGTGCACACAACAGCTTCATTTTTAGCTTTACAGCTTAAAGAAAAAAAAGAGAAAAAAGACATGCCTTCATGGTTTTATTTTGAAACATGACTAACTAAAAGCTCATATGCATGGAGGGAAGCTTCAGAAAAAAAGCAGACTCCTGCAGCAATACCTTTTAGTTGAGAGCATTTTGATGACATTATGGTGACAAATTTTCAGCCTTTCCTACAATTTTATACCTTCCCACACAGCAGGTGTTATCCAAAAAGATCTAAGAGAGATATTAGCATGGATAAACAGGGCATAAGACAGGAAATAAAATCTAATTGCTGAGAAACGAGGCAAAGTGCAGTATTTGCACGTCAGCAGAAACAGTCAGCACGTGGGGCGGCTCACCGAGGGGTCCAGCAGGTTCCTCATTCCTCAGAAATGGCAGTCAGCCTTGAAACGTCTTCCTAAAGGTTAGACTCCAGTTCAGGCAGGAGTTATAAATTTTCTGCAAGCACTATCAGCTTCTTCGCTTTGCTCTGCACAGAGGAAACCATCCTCAGCATCACCCTGGGCTTGCTGAGGGGCCTCTAAGCAACACCTAGACATGCTGCTGTTATGCCTCTAATTAGGGACAAGAGTTAACATCCAGGTGGGCACAGAGCTGATGGAAGCAACTCTTGGGCTTCATACAGTGTACTTAATGTTGGTGTTGCTTTGATTTTTTAGCCCTTGTCAGGTGCACCTCCTAATTGCCTGAAATGAATGATGAACAAAGGTGCAGATTATGGAAGTACCAGTTAAAAGACAGAAGCTAGATGAGGAAAAAATGATGGGAGCATCCCAAAGGCATGGCTAACTCAACGTAGTCCTCCTCAGAGGAGCCTCTCAGCTGGAGGGCTGTGGTTTGGTGCATCACTGTTGCCCCAGGTCAGACCTGCCCATGGCACGCTTGAGGATGGTGGGTTTTAACATCTGGCCTAAAGCCTGCAGGCCACCAAACTGGTACCTAGACAGGCTGCTTCTTCTATAAAAAAGCTCACAAAGCATCACTTCTTAGCTTGTACTGATGTTTTTGTGTCACTGTAGGTAAAAAACAAAAGTAAACCAAATTGCAGCAAAATCCAACAAGAGGGACTCACAGTGTAGTTCTGTGCCCCAAGAAAAGGTGAGTGCTAGTCCTTGGTGAAACGAGGTTGCTGAGGCTCAGATATCCCTATCCCATTTCCACATCATTGACCAAGACAGCATCATTTGACCCCACACCCCTGCCTAAGAAGTTAATATTTAAAAATAAACAAAACCAGAACACCCAACCCATAAATCTCCTTACTTGGAAGGGGTTAATTTGCAGTGTGGGGGATGCGCTTGGCTTTCAGTATTAACCAGCTGGAGCACCAAGTGTGCTCAAGGCAGAGAGGTGGTGGCCCTTCTTGGTTTGCTCCAGGGAGAGATGTGGGGTTTGCTCTTATGAGCCATGCACTGGCCATGGAAATAAAGCATCAGGGAGCTCACTCTTAGCAGCTCTGCAGCGATCGGATCCATGGCTGTGAGGCACCTGCACCCCCCAGCATACCCCTCTCGGGAGCCCACGCTCTTGAAGTTCCAGCCCAGGGTGCTGACACTCAAGGTTTACTCCTCTTTCAGCGCTGCTGGCTCGTACATGACTTCCCAGGCATACCTACCATGACTGCCATTTTTTAACCTGAAAAACAAGGTGACAAAACCCACTGCAGTGTGCAGTATGGCTGAAGATTCACCAGGGGTGTTTCTTTGGGTCCTCACGGAACCAGAAATTATTTCTGACCCTGCAACAAGAGCCTGTAGATGCCAGGTTTTCTCTTTTCTTTTCTTTTCTTTTCTTTTCTTTTCTTTTCTTTTCTTTTCTTTTCTTTTCTTTTCTTTTCTTTTCTTTTCTTTTCTTTTCCTTTTCTTTCTTTCTTTCTTTCTGCAGAAGGGTATAATATTTTACTGAAGCTCACTGTACATCATCTTGCTGGTGTATTGGGTCAGGGAGTCTGTGGGTTAATCCCGTGCTGGGTAATGAAGCAATGCCTTTAAGTACATTTAAGACTTCACCTCCTCGTTTCCCCACACAGCACCACTTACTGCATTACTCACAGTGAACTGCAGCACTCAATTCACCTTCTCTGGACACTACTTATTATTTTATATGTCTCTAACATGTCAGTTCTTATGTGTCTCCACGCTAAAAAAAATTCTGAATGGCTCCTAAAAGGAAAGTCTCCTCTATCATTTAATAAATCCTTTTAGCTTTTTATTCCTTGGTCTTTGGGAGAACCAGTGTGGTCCAAAGCAAGCCCGTGCCATCGACCAGCAGCCTGGGATTAAGCCTCCTCAGAGTGTTATTCCCTTAAACCCACCTGATAGCCTGGATACTTTCTCAGCAGTGATGCACAGTGAGCAGATGTTTTCCTTGTCCCCCTTAACCAGGTTTTCCTCGAGCTGTTGTAGGGGATACACTTTTCTTTCTCGAGATTCAGCTTCATTTTATCTGACATTGGGAAAAGGCAGCAGAACTCACCATACTGGCAGGTCCATGGGCCAGGCCTTGCAGATGGGCATTAATTAATCTGGGGGGGCATAAAGAAGAGNCCCTGCTCTGGAAGGGGGTTGGACTTGAGGATCTCCAGAGGTCCCCTCCAACCCCCTCCATTCTATGATTCCATTTTTGGTCCCTAGGCATTGGCCAGAGGTATCCTCCTGCCCCTCCATCCAGCTCGAAGCTGCAGCTGGTGGACAGTGACACCCCCAGCACCTCAAGCCGTGTGGCTCCTGCCTCGGTGTTGCTTTGTTCACATCGCAGCAACGTGTCTGAGAACGGGGATATTTATGTTGCCTTTTGACACACTACCACTCAGATCTCCTGTATTAGTGTTGTATTATTTTTTATGTGAATTACTGCAGCAGCTAATTGCAATTACCAGAAAGCATATACAGAGAGCTTGTTGATTGCCAGTAGACAAAGACACTTTGGAAAACTTGGGTTTTGCTCTAGATGAAAGCCTGTAAATTTTAAAATAGAAACCACGTTATCGTTTACAATTTCCGTTTGCTAACAAATTCTGCTAAACAAAATTGGTGACTGATTAAGTAAACATTTATACATAAATAAAACAGTGAAGATCTCTTCAGTTATTGAGATGCAGCCAGTTCAGTCTCTCGTAAATAATACAGTGATGAATTCTGGCGTTTACAGTGCATGATAAAGCTACCTAGCCCCAAAGTCTTAGGCAAACTAATCCATACACATGAATCAATCAGTTGGCTTCAGTCATACCGGCGTTATATAAATGTCACTAAAATCAGTGCCTGAAAGATGTAACAGATTAGTAAGTCCTCACGCGATACGTCTAACTGGGATGCAAACCTACAGCATGTAACTTCACACTGAATACAGATATACAAGTAGTTTGAATAAGTAATTTTACTAGAAAACTTCAAGGGCAGGCCAGTAATGAGCAGGTGCGGGTGAGAAAAATCCGGTGCATTATTAATTTCAGACAATGCCAAGTTCTTTTTCACAATGTACATTTTATTAATGCTCTCTGTGATAGCTTTTCATATCGGTTCATCACCAGGAGTACAGTAATTACAATGTATTAAGATTCATTCCATGCCTGAGGAGTAAGGAAGTCCAGCTGAGATATGGAAAGCAGGTGAAACGTCAATCACTATCCACTCGGGGCCGGATTAAACCACAGCTCTACCCCGGGCAGCCCAGCCGCTGGGTGAGTCTGGTAAGGGCACCTCCTGGCCGGCTCTGCAGCGAGTATCTGCCTCCCCCTCCTCACCAGCCCACCTCCACACGTAACCTGTGTGCCATCAGTGGGGAGACCGTGATGGGATTCAACACTGTTATTAGTACTTGGGGTCACTCTGGGGCATCTTTACAACTGCCATCATTAGTCACCAGGTGTCGGCCGCTTTAGGGCTGGGAGAGACGGCGAGGAGGCAGCCAAGGTTGTCATAAATGCCTCCAAGAATAACTCTCATAGACATAATGGCAAGGGTTTAAGGTGCAGGATGATGGGATTGTCTGGGGAGAGAACCTAATAGTGAGGGCTGTAATGAACAAAAAAACCCACCCAACCCAGGGATTTCTGCTTTCTTGCAATCTAGGGAGAAAACAGGGAATTTGTGCTTTCCTGCAATCACAGCCCCCCTTTCATCCCGTGCAGCACCCCAGACATCACCAGGGTTAGGCAGTCTTACGCTCACTGCCTTTCAGGGCTTTAGAAACCATAAAGAAGGTCCCCGTGTGAAAAAATTTTGAGCTTTCAATATTTTTTTGAGGTATATGTTTTGCTTAATATACGCTCTGGTTTTCATAACATTTCTGGCACAAAGGTGGGGTAGGTTGTTTATATTTTCCATCATTTTTCTCCCTGGAAATAAAAGCTGACAGACTTCCCTGGGGAGGAAACCTGAGTCTCTCCAAGATCATGAGCCTGGGGACACCACACAAAGCTGGAGAAGCTCATAGAGGAAGAGGTGGCCAGACGTGGCAGACAAAAGCACCATGTCTCCTGTGCACCACTCGGATAAATAAATCACTTGGCACTGGCAGTTGTTGGGTGTCAATGGTAACAGAAACCCCACTGAGCTGGATGACAGAGGAGGTATTCAAGTACCCAAGAGGAGAAGACCATCCCTGCAGCTCACCTTGAACCACTGCACGTGAATTACCACTCTGGATGCCCAAACCCCTCGGTGCTTTGAGGTAGCTTCCAGTTCCTATCGCTCGCCCGCTGGCCTGTCCTTGCAAAGGTACCGGGGCTTTGCCCCGTTACCATGTGAAAGATGTGCAATAGTTGTTTTACACGATTTGGCTTTTTAATGGGGAGGGGACACTTCTACCTTGGCCCTGCTTCCTTCCAAATGCCAGGCTAAAGAGAGACTTTTATGTCTAGAAGTTACTCTGAGTCATTGTCAAAAATATCTTTTTTCCTGAAGTCTGTTTGTTTTTCTAATTTCAATTTCTAATTCCATTTTTTTCCCCCCTCATTTTCGGCCGCTGCATGACTGCACAGTTGGATTCAGAGTGAATAAGGCATAAGTAAGCTTGGGAGTTGTGAAGGACGAAAGGGAAACCCCAAAGCTCCACCGCTGCTTCCATTTGGTACTGTCCTGCAGCAGCCAGCACCCTGCAAACGCCCGTGGCCAGGAGCAGCCTCGCTCTGCCGGGAGCGTTCAGCAGATGGCTGCTGTTGGGTCACGGCCGGGGGACAGCAGATGACAACTCAACATGGATCAGAGATTTATCAGATTTCACTCAGCTAAGGCTGCCCTCCTGGCACGCTGTGCCTTGTTTCCCAGAGAGATGTGGACACTGCTCTGCACTTTGCTGGGCCTGGCAGCGCTACTTACGTCTTCTCCAGTGTGTTTGGGCATCTAAAGTAAAGGTGAGTACAACACACACCCCTGTCCTCCCTTCTTCTCTCGGGGACATGGCTATGCAGACATGGGGACCTGTGCTGGCTGCCAGCCACGCATGCAGGGCATGGCTTTGCACACGCGTTTGCAGACACACTGAGGAGAGCTGCACGTGCAGCTGCCTGCTGACGTGAGGGCAGATGTCTGTACATGCCTCCACTTACCCAGCTGAACAGTGGGCCCAACACCATTAACAAGTGTTCAGGATTTCTTTTTGTTTTCCCTTCTTTTTTTTTTTTTTAATTAACACTANTTAATTAACACTAAAAGCCTCAGGGGACCCACACTGTGGGGGTTTGCATCCCTCTGGTGATTTCTGCCCATCCCACATCCCGCCCTCCGCCCCCCAGACCTGGATCAAGCAGCCAGAGTCCTCCGTGGGCCACAGCCGAGTATTTACTCCAGCAGAGAGCAGGGGTCCATCGAGTCCACCCTGTTTACAGGACTGAAGGAGGAAGATCTGCTGAGTCCTCTGCTGGATGCACCCATTGTCTTCCAGGTGCCTCCTGCACCCGCTGCAGAGACGCGGCTCAGCTGCAGACCCCACAGACGCTGGGGGTTCCCATCTACCCATCCCCAGGTAAGCTGATTGAGAAACGCTATCTTAAGATACTAAGGCTCATTTTTTTTCCAAAACAAAACAAAACAAAAATCTCTATTTACACAAGACAATAAAATCCGAGCAGCTTTCCCCCCAGAGACTTTTGCCAAGCGGAGCCACTGCTGGACTCATGCGCTGGTCCCTATTTACAAGCAAGAGCTTTGCTCAAGAGTACTCTGCCAGCAAGTTCAGCTTCTGCTGGTGTAAGGACTGTTTGTTAGTCCCTCTTTCCTTCCCTCATTACCTCTCCACACAGCCCGCTCTGTATTTACAACAGGGACCTGGATCTGGTGGGGTCACCTTTCCAGAGCCCAGCTCGTGAGCACGGAGAGGGGCTCGGGATGGGGGTTGAGCACTCTCAGCAATCCTTAAGTGTTTTCAAGTTGCAAAGCCGACGTTTGGAGCAGACGAAAAGAATTTCTTATTACAAAAGACGGTTTTTGCCCATTCCACTCATCTAAAAAAACCCCAAAAGCGAGCAACCAAGTGGCAAGGGCACGTCCCAGGGCGCTGCCATGCACGGGGCAGCAGGAATCTCAGTCGCGCTCGTTTCTCCTCGGGGGCACGAGGATTTGCTGAGGGTTTTGGTCGGGGCTAGTTTCTCCTGCCTCTGCTGTTGCGGGAGCCCAAGTGAAGGATGGGTAAACTGAGGCACGGAGGAGCTGAGGTGGTGCACTGGCGTGGGCTCGCTGGGGCAGGCTCGTCAGGTGCCCCGGGCGCTAGATGACACTGTCCTCCATGGTGACTCGCCTGAAGACCGGCTCCTGCTTGGGTGTCCTTACGCTTTCTGTGGAAAACAAGGGGAGAGAAGGTAAAGCCCCAAAGCAGGACCCTGCAGCAGCCACCAGCTGATCATTTCCACTCTTAAACAAAACATGGGATGCTGGGCTTGACCAGAACATGTTCCTGGGCCAGCATCCCATCAGGAACCTTCTCCCACCCTCTTTCTGAAGCCGTAGTACAGATTTGCCTGGCTTTGTCCCCACAGGAGCCAGTTACTTGTTAAGCAGTGTGAGGACCAGCAGCCCCAGCCACTGCTGCCCACCACTCTCCAGCTGAAGGGTGATGCACGGTGCCTCTTTTCACCTCTAGCTTTAGCCTGGCTCAAGCAAGGGGATGCATCCACCAGCTTGTACCAGGCCAACGGGGCTTATTGTGAGCAAACTGCATTATTTGTAGTCGTCCCCCACTGCCCTCCAATAAATAGTGAGTATAAATGACTGCAGAGTAAACAGATCTGTTTTACTATCAGACATTATCTGAAGGGCACTTCACACCCTGAGTGCTCTGCTTTACAGCTGCCTCTATAATCATTGCAGCTCCGGGGAGGAAATCGCCTCCTTTTGCACGTGCAGGTTGGGAAGAGGCAGCCACGTGCAATTTGGGGTGAACAAAGGCAGGCTTTTTTTTATAAATAATATTTTGGGGAGAGGTTAAGATAGGCTAGACACATTCAAGAAGAATTAAGAGTCGTTCTGGAGCTATTTTCTAAGCCTGAATGATTTCAGCCCATCTCCCACCCAACCAAGGGCCAGCAAATCTCTGTTGCTCCGAACAGCGGCATGGAAAATATTGCAGGGTAATGTGGGGGGGACAGAGTCGTCAACTTTTCAGACATCCCCCAGCTTGGCTATTTTGGCTGTTCTTTGATGATTTTTTCTTCCAAAGAGGAGGGACTTTCATCCTTTCCTCGTTGCTCATCTCTTTTTTGTTTTCCCAAGCAGTGGCATTTTCTCCTTCCGTTTCCCCTGCTGCTAGCTCTGCAGGCTGCTCTCTATTGCAGCACAAACTGCTGGCAGCTAAAAATGCCAAGGTGCACAGTGTATCTCAGGAGAACAAAAAAGAAATCAAAAATATCCACCTATTTAATATCGATATCAGCAGCAGTTTCAGCACTGAGCCCTTTACACGCACTCATGAACACTAGAAATGCAAGTGAGGAGGGTGAGGCGGCGGTGATCGAAGGGCAGAGCCAAAAGCAGCTCATCTGTTTATTAGGGAGGGACCCACTCGCAACATAAGGGCTGCTGAGGACCTTGGCAGCAAACTATAAAAACTTCTTTCGTTTTTTTTTCTCCAGGTGAGGAAAGCAGGGCCTGCAGAGCAGGCACCTGACAGCCTGGGCAGGGCTTCAGCATCCTGTCGCTAATCCTGCACACCCCTGAGATTGTCCCATGGCCTCCAGGAAAGTGCCTGAGAAACTGCTTTGGGCACGTTTCAGGCAAAGGATGAAGCCTGAATGAGGGCCTTTTTTTTCAGTTCCCCCACCCAAAGTCCATTTTCCCACCCCTCCCTTGCAGTTTTTGTGCAAAGTGCTGAGGAGCCTGAGGCAAGATGCTGCTGCTTCCTGAGCAGCAGGCTCAGAAATCCTCCAGCCAGTTCGTTGACCACTTGGTTTTCAACATTCATTCCCCCAGACCCTTTCTCAGTGGATGTCACTGCAGGCTTGTGCCTGCTGAAAGGAGAAGCCCTTGCTGCAGGTGGGACACAAAGGCTGTGGGGCTCACGCCTGCATTGAGCTTATCTGCCACAGGGACATGAATACAACTCTGCCTGAGATGTCTCGGAAAGCAGTGGGAGAAGACAGGCTGAAACCAGTTTTATTAGAGCCATAATTTACCCATTGAGCATCCTGCTGCTGGAAATAACCTTTCCAAAGTTGTAACAGAAGATGCAGCTTATTGTAAGTGGCGGTTGGAGACATGGGGTCATCCGTACAAGTATTCCTCTGCACAGCAGCAGAGGAGGCTGTGCAGCAGCTATGCTCATGCTTTTTAAGATGTTGTTTGGGGTTTTAAGCAATGCTGTTGAAATACCAAGCATTTGCTTCCAGTACACAATAACTGCTCTCTATACCAAGAGGGTTGTTTTCATTCGTTGAGGTGTTAGCTTGGGTTTTTACACATGTATGGCATATTTAAGGAGTAGAAATATAAGAAAAGACAATATGTGGAGGAGGAAGAAATAAAAAAGACAACAAATAGTCGGGATGACTCTTTTGTTGTTGTTGCTGGCGTTTTGCTGGAGAAGACTATCACCATCTGGCTGGCATATCAAATACAATAAACAGTAAGCACCCGTAAAAAGCTATCCCGATGTGAAAAAGGAAGATTTCCAAGCTCTCCTGGCTAGCCTCAGTATTTCAGCATTAAAAAGACCATCCCTCCTGAATTGGGATGACGTACAGTCGGGTGTGTGATCCACGCATCCCTAGGGCTTGCCAAAGCTCTTGGAAGAGCAAAGCTGGCCCTGCACCAGCTGCCTGAGCGGAACAAAATGACTCTTAGTGCAGAGCGGGGGATGCTGCTGCCCTCCCGGGGGTCCCCCTTCGGGTGCTCTCCCCTGGCCACGCTCCTAAGGTCCCTGCCAAGGACAGGCACCACTAATGTGCCTGGTGCTGCCTTCCCTGGGACCATTAACCACGGAGTTTATCTGCTTTCAGCTTTACGCTGCGGGATGTTCTTCACACCAGTACTGGAGAGCCTGCGACGACGTGACATTTATAGAATGTTCATGAGCACAAGACTATTTAAACCTTAAAATATTCATTAAATAAAATTTGCATAGAGTCTAGCTGAATGCAGCAGGTAGCTAAAAATAAAGTACTCTTCTTTCTACACGTAAAGAGGAGATCAGGGTGTGACAGATGACCAAGCCAGTGTTCTGAGGCTTTTCTGAGATAGCTTTTTATTAAGACGAGCTATCTCTCTATCCCTGTTGTCTAGGCAAGTCTGTGGGGTAGTTTATTCTTTACAAACTGGTGAGATCAAGAACATATGGGGTTGTGTGAGAGAGAGGCCAGAGGGGAGAGAAGAGGGAAGGGGGATGAAGACAATAAGGAGACAAAGAGACACAGAGGGACTCCCCGGAGATCAGCACCTCCCACCACTGCAACTGTTCCCCCCTCCCCGGCCCTCTGAAGCATCTCACTGCTCATCACCTGGGGGGGAGGGAGGAAGGAAGAAGATTGGTTACCAACCACAGATTTCAGGGAATTAAATGCAATCAGCAGATGGCAGGGATCAGCACCATGGTTATTGCCTACCCAGTGCCTCCCAAGCTGTGACGAATACCCCCCATCCCCAGCAACCCTTCAGCCTACATCGCCTTTCTTGGCATGTCTTTCCCCTTCTGTCTCGCCTTCACATGTTCTGGGGAGACCTGTACAGTCTTCTATGGCTCTTGCAGAAAATGGAGAGGCACTGCCCATTGGAGCCAGTGTCCTCAAGCAGCAGACAACGCAGCGGTTGCACAGTAGCCTGGTGTGCAAGCTTGTTACGGGGCGATGGGATTACACAGGAAAAACAACCCAGTCCTGCACACATTAGGAGTGAGAGGGGGGAAAAAAACGGGAGTCACAACTTGCAAAGCATCCCAAGATGATTTCCAGGAAAACGCGAGGCATGGAGCCTCGCACTTCTCCATCCCTCTCCTCCCACTGGCCAGCAAGGCATTCTGAAAGGCACTGGCACTGAGCCCTCCTGCCTCCCAAGGGTGGTCCCATGGTTTAGAAAGTGGGAGGTCTGTATCAGGCTGATGTGTCCATCGGACCAAGCGCTGTCTGTTTGCCCCTCCTCTGTTTGGTTTTCACTGAAAGCAAGATGCTTATGGCCATTGCACAATGAACTTTAACTCTTCCCCATAAGGCAAACCCGTGGGTTGTTTAGGTGGGTTTTGTTTGCTTGGTTGGTTGCTTTTTTGTTACACAAAGCTCTAAAAAAGAAGATCCCTCCAGTACAAGGGCTGATCATCCCCTTCAACCCATCTTACAAAATTAGGTGCCCCAAGAATAAGTATGGATTTAATATCATAATTGCTATTGCCTCTTCATTAAGCTGTTTTCTCACATCTCTCCCTTGGCTCAGCATTAAGAAATCCCTTGGAAGTTTTGTAGCTCTCCCTCTGACCCCAGGAGCATTTTAGGTACCAAGGACTTAACTCTGACTTGAGTTTCACACGCTGCAGTTTGCACAGACGACACCACTACGCTGCCAGTTGCATAAGAATTGCATCTACTGAGCCACTTATCAACAAGCAGAAGCCTTCACCGTGCCCATAATCAACTGTCTCACACAACAAAAGCCTGTCTTCACTGGCAGAAAGATGACAAAAATAATTCCCATCCCCCCAATAAATTACAATCTTAAACTGTTGTTGTCCTAATATAATTAATAATATCTATCTCCCCTCTGATCTGTGATCCAGCTGTTTCCAAAGTTAGAAGCACCAACAGTGAATCCTGTGGTGCCAGAACAGCCTGGGGATGGAAATAATCAGCTTGAAAATAAAGAGCATTTTTTAGCAAAGCACCGATAGGTATCGTAGGCTGGCGGAGAGACGCTAGAGTGAGACGGGGTGGAGAAGAGGGGAGAAGCAGCCTCCCCACTGATCACTCCAAAGTACACGGGAAGGCTGGGGAAGAGTGACTCTTCAGAGCAAAGAAAGGCAAAGATTTTTCCACAGGACACGGTCATCCCACAGCAAATCCACCCGGGGTTGTTCTCGCCTAGTTTTGGGCGTGCTGGTCAATGCTGCGCTGGTCGCCTGCCCCCCATTTCATCACGACCGTATTTGCCATGGTGTATCTCACCCTCTGCATGAATCTAATCCTGCCATATCCCTGGAAAACGACTTTATGGAGTCTAATGCAGCAAAACCAGTTTTACTTTCTTTAAAATAAAGGGTACTTTGAGCATTTAAAGCCTCAGCTTCCTCTGTTGGGCTTCTGCATGGACTTGTATGACCCTGTGGGTCTGAAAGGCTTGCTTTGCCCACATGCAAAGGTCTACCATGCACAGCCCAGCTCCATTGCCAGTGGCATCGAAGATAAAATCAAATAGGGAGGCAGCACCAAGAGCAAGAGCATGACCCAGTTGGCCAGTGGCTGTTTTGCTGTGAAGCCAGGAGATTCCCAAGCTCCTGATGTGAATCGCTCCCTTTCTAAAAGCTAGAGCTGGCAAGAGGCAGAGCTGTGAGCAGTGCTTGGTCAGAAATGGAAGTTTCCTCCCCAAGATGTTTTGACCCCTGGCTGCAGTAAGGAGTCAGGTGACACAGACCAGACTCTTTAGTAGGCCACAAATGCCACCACCCCTGGTTTGACCTCCCCGACAAGCCCCTGCTGAGCAGCACCAAGCAGCATTGTCCCACATGAGGACAAGCCTGGAAGGGAGTGGAGCTGCTTGGCTGCTGCATTTAGCCTCCAGCACTGAGGAGATCTCATCTAAATGGGAATCACCCCTCTGCTACAAATCTTTTGGCTTTATCAATCTTGATGGGAGTTGGCTGGAGGCAGCTTGGCTGGAGGCAGCACCAGACCCCAAGTTGGGGACTTTGTGAAAACTGATGTACCAGAAAACTGGTACCGAGTACAGCCCGAAGCGTTTATTTGCCATCACCCTTGCCAGTCTATTTTGTGGCTTCTAAATCCTGCTGATGAATCCTCAGTGCTCCCAAGAGATTTGATGTGGGAGGCTGGAGGAGAGCGGCAAAGCGCCAGCGGCCGTCGGCAGCGGTAGGATGGGAAGGGCGATGCGGCCAAGGGCAGCAGCGGCACTTGCGTACACCCCGGAGTAAGAAAATAAAGACACAGCAAACAATGACCGAGGAGGCCTAACGGGGACTTGTTTTACTCTTTGACATGCTACCAGCAGTTTTTAATCTCAGAAGAATCGAAATTAAAAAAAATAAAAATAAAAAAAGATCAAGAAAAAATCCAAGAAAAAATAAAATCAAAAAAATGAACTGAAACCCATTACAATGATTAAAAGGTATGACACATGAAATACTAGAGACTCAAACCGCCGCGTGTCGTTGGCTGGTTTATACAGTAGGCACAACTTCCCACCTAGAAACACCTGCGACAACGGCCGAGCGGTGCTGCTCTCATCCCCTAGACTGGTTATCTCTAATCAGCCATCGCCACGTAACCTTTGTGCTTAAATTGCTCAGCTCAGGTCTCCTTTCCTTGGCATTGCTCGCCCATGCCGCGAAGGAGCAGAGACTCGCACGGAAGACAGTAATGGAGAGAGGAACAACAACAGCAACAGCAACAACAGCAACAGAAGGGAGATTAATCGTACAGTACATACATACAGTGTCTTCTAAATTGTGATCAGTTGTTTATTGGTTGGCAAACAAGCTTCACTTTTACAACAAATATTAGTAATGAGGTCATTCAACTGCTGAGACCATACAAAATGGATCATAAATTAAAAAAAAAAAAAAAGAAAAGAAAAAAAGAAAAGAAAAGGAAAAGAATTCATACTCCGTGCTGCTAATTTACCTCCAGAAAGCCTATGTTACTTAAAAATCCTGTCAAATAAATAAATTTCCTGTTAGGAAAAATAATGAACAGAAGACTTGTTTCTTTTTTTTCTTTTTTTTTTTCTTTTTTTTTTTTTTTTT
>VWZY01012682.1:93024-116128 GCA_013399075.1 Chloroceryle aenea | reverse complement strand
AAAAAAAAAAAAAGAAGAAAGAAAAAAGAAAGAAGAAAAAGAGAAAAGGAAAAAGAAAAAAGAGAAATCCCCCTGTAGTGGCCGAGCAAGACAGAGCCACCAAGAGAGAAGCTGACAGAGCTCCACACTCCCCAGCTCCTCCTCAGGTCCTGCTCAGATGCATCTGCCTCTCCCTTGTGGAATCATCAGGACACCCACAGACAGACACGGTCCCTTCCCACAGCCTGAGCAGAGACAAACACGTAGGTGACAAGAGCCTGATTTCTACAGCAGCACCTCCGTTAGGGCCGACTGCCTCGCTACCTATTTATTCTCCACCGCCGAAAGGAGGACGTGCTAGTTTCCTACACCTTTCTAGCTTTTTATTTCCAATAGTGCACATAAAAAGTATTAATACAAGTGGCAAAACATTTTATACAATATCTGACCTACTCTCCTTGCTTCAGCTGTCATTTTTTTCTTAGAGTTGAACGGCAGTTTTGCTTCATTTTGCCTTTATTTATTTTTTTTCCTTCACGAGCCAGTGTCCTGCTGACCACGTTTCTAAATGCCATTTTAAATAAGAGCAGCTTTGGTGGCAAAGGCCGTTTTAGCTTCACTTACCTTCAAAGGTGTTCCTGTTTCTGCAATGAATGGTTTAACAAGAAAACGTGCTGACAACAACGAGAGGAATGGATACATCCAACAAAACACACACACAAGACCAAAACGATACAAAAGCAAAGAGATTTAAAAAGAAAAATTAAAAAAAAAGGAAAGAAAATCATCAGAATCAAAACCACTGTGAATGCTTTGAGTAGAACTGATGAGGGTCTCTCAAAGTGAGTTTGATTGCTCATGGAAAAAAAGCCTTTTGGAAAATGGAAAGATGCATTGAAATGAAAGGAAGGGGAAGTTTTGCCCAGTTCCAAAAAAAATAAAAAACCCAACAAAGCATGTGGGGTGGGGGGTGGGGGAGAGAAAAAGGAAAAAAAGAAAAAAAAAGGAAAAAAATGCAAAAAAAAAAGAAGAAAGAAAGAAATGGGCCAAAATAAGCCATAGAAAATGGAATTCTCACTAGAAAAATTAGAGAGAAACTCCAGCACACCTTGTGCGTTGTACATGCTGACAGAAGGGTTGTTATAGACCGCCGATTCCCCGAGCAATGTATTATAGGGGTTGTTAGTGCCATGAGGACGAAGCAGAGCATTGGTTATAAGATGATTAGCCATGGCTCCTGGAGCAGCCCGATAGAAAGACAGAGAAAAAAAAAACAAACAAAAAAGGTCAATCAGGCAAATGTGGTCTTAAAAAAAAGGGAAAAAAGAACATTCAGAATGACAACAGTTGAAAAAGTCCTGATTACAAGCAGGCAGCTAATTAGACTCGGAAAACTGTGTGCCACTAAAGCAGAACAGATGTTACTGACGATGCACAAATCCAAACCAACGCAAAAGAAAAGTCTCAGAAAGCGGATAAGCTACATTTATGGAGGGTCCCCAGTCGCTCGGAGTGGAAGCAAGGCTGTGCCCACATGCTTGCTCTGAAGGAAGGAAGGAAGATGGCAGCCTACACAATGGGGGGGAACTCTCTGAAAAGTGCCCAATGAATAAAAAATTAAATAAATTAAGATCTATAATGACTAAGAGAAAACCTGCACATTCGACTCCCGCTCTGAGCTAGGATCTCTTTTACTGGTCCTTTGCAACACATCTAAAAGTCCAAGAAGGAACATTAGAAAGAAAGGATGGAGATGTGGCCTGTCTGAAGGCTCTCGGCACTTATCAGAGAGCAGCTGTTTCTCAGGTCCAAGAGGGGGAGTTTCACCCCAGCCAGTGCTCTGGGACCACCCTCAAGCACACCCACAACCAGCCAAAACCATCCTTGATGGCAAGAGCACCACGGCTCCATCACAGGTTCCTACAGCAGTGAGCAAGGCGATGGAGACAGGCATTTTGAGGCCCTTTGTTTGCCCCACAAGCACCTCCTCTCCCTGCTCCCAGACCGCTTTGCTCTCATTTCCAAGCACTCAGACAGCAGTTGGCCTCCTGCTTTGGTTTAGCCCTTGGAGTCGCAGCCTCTGGACTTCGTGATTTTCAGGATCATCACAGCTTGGCAGGCAGGTGCCAAGACCTACCTTGATTCCTATCGTAGGCATCAACCCATGAAGCAAAGCCTTCCCCCTACCTTTTAGCTGACCTACAGGACAAAAACCCCCCACTGAGCCCTTTCTCCAACTCTCATCCAGATCCAAAGAAACAATCAGCTCAAGAACTTGCCCCCAAGGCCATTCCCATGGTCATCAGTAGAGACAAAACATTTCCACAAGGAAAGTAAGTCTTTGGTGAGGCAACAAGAGCGAGCCAGGACAGGGCTGTCCAAGGGCTGAGGCTACCTGGCTGTCACCAACATCTCGTAGACCCGAGCCAAACAAGCGACCAAAAAGCCAATCCTCCAAACCAGCAACCCTGGCAGGGATGTCTTCATCGATGGCTGGGGCATGGAGACCCCATTTGCCACTTTTAGGGGGCAGGTGGCCCTGTGTCATGGCAGAGGCAATCTTTGCAAGACGGTGGGGTGCTGGGTACAATCTCTTCTCTGAGAGATGATTTTTCTTTCCTTTTCTTTCTTTTTTATTTGGGGGATGCTGATGATGAGCCCCCAAGGGCCTCTGGCTGGTACAAATCCCCTTAGCAGCGAGCTCTCTAAAAGCTCACACCTGATAATTATTAAAAAAACCACCAACAAAAGGCAAAAACTGGCCAAACCCAAGCCTAGGTTGAGGTCTCCAGAGCTACCTCCTGTGGTGCTCATACGCTGGCCTGGCTCCATCTCCTGGGGGAGTTTCTCCATGACTGCCCAGGCAGAGGAGAGAGCAGAACGTTCTCCTGCCTCTCCCCCATCCTCCCCCAGCCCCGGGTGTATGGTGTTAGCGTATCCCTTAATCACTCTCTTGAGCACAGGACAAAGTAGAAGGCGGCACTGTAGGGGGGCTGCATGCCAGGGAGGCTCCTTGACACATGCAGCTGGAAAAAAAGACTTGTTTTGTCTCACCTGATATTTTTGGCTATGCTGGTGGAAAGCAAGATGAGCTGCTGTGTTTGGAAATAAGGAAACAAAGCTGTCTCCTGTAAGAAAACATTATATGAACGCTTAACTAAGCAACCTTGAATGTAACTAATAGGTAAATGAGTCAATTCTTTCTGTCTGGTAATGTATTATCTGTGAATTTCATGTACATCTGCAATAAGGGATTGTAGGAACCACTTTTCTTCTTGCACTAATTTTATACCTATGTGAATACTAAGCCCATTAAAATTGTTTCTGCTTTCATCCCACTTTTAATCAAGCTGAGCCATAAAAGATTCAAAAAGGGACTCACTTTTATACACATAAAGGGAATGTCCAGAGTTAATGCCAGCCATAAATTCAGAAGTCATATAATCCTCTCATCTGAAATTTAACCCAATCTCCAACTCAGTGCCTATGAGATTTGATACGGAGCAGAATGTACCTGCGGCAAGGTTCTGAAGGCTTTAGCTTGAGGCATCTTTAAATGGCCAAATATATCACTCTACATACCCCCGGTCGGAGCTTCTCTAGCAATTCCTAACAGATGGGAACAAGCTGATCCCACCCTGGCTGGGCAGGTGGAGCTGTCTTGCATGGGGGATGTTCTTGATGAATGACAAGGGAGAAGGGACCAACCTGTGCCAGCACTTAACGCTTCCCTTGCCTACATCCACTGAGGTGGGCTCTGAAGTGAGCTGGCAAACTAGGTAGTTTCTGGCCACTTTCAATGCAGATACATAACTCTGACTATAAAGGTGACAAAACGTGGAAAATAAGGGGCTTGGCACAACAAACCAGCCACCCATTCCTGTATGCAGCTAAGCAACAATACTGCATCTTCTGCCTTCCTCGCCCTTGATTGCTGAGGGCATTAAGACTTTTTAATTTACTGACCAAAATGCCAATTTGGATGGCAGTCTTGAGTGATTCTCCTGATGCAAAGCCAAGCCAAACCCACTGCTAACATGCTCAGCTACCTTTCAGTACTTTCAGGAAGCCAGCTGGGCCCTAGGTGCTCTGCAGCAGGTTCCAATTGTGGTGGGCTGGCTATGGCAATCTTCACACTCTGTGGATCACAGTAAATGTAACCTTTGGCATCTTAAAAACCAAAATGATAGCTACCTTGTTTTCATTAATTTGGGCTCTTGTTTCTCTGTAAATGTTCTAGAGCTGTAACATTCCCAGCCTCAAAGGATGCTGAGGCAGGACTGCATGCGGGCTCCAAAGAGCCTACAGTTAAAGCTTTAGATAAAACAATAATACACCCAACAAATCCCCATTATTGGGTTTCTCCTTCCCGGGAGGAAGAAAGAAAAAAGGTAACACCAGCTATACATTTAAGTATCATCCTGCCTTTTTCATAGCACTTTATCATTGCTATAGCAACCAACGGGGCTATTAGAAAGAGTGTATTAGGTCTGCAGAGGAGGCAAGAGCAGAAGGAGCAGGTAGACTACCAGACTACGACTTCATTTGCATAAAAATGGCCTTAGTAATAAACAACCCCCAAAAAAACCCAGTAAAGCAACCATGGGATCACAGTGGCACACTCTTCCCAAAATACCAGGAGCAAAGAGGCTTAGTCTGCAGCCCTGCATCTGGGTGCACAGCAAGGGCTGGGTGCGGGGGCTGCGACTGCAAAGGTCAGCGCATATCCAGCGACCCGAAAAGCAGAAAGAGCAGGGCTGTGGGTGCCTATCGACCACCCCCAATCTCCTCCCCAGCAGAGCCCTCCTGGGACGTGCCCCTCAGCAGATGCCTGGGTCTGTGCTGGCACTGTGCCTCATGTCCTCAGCAAGCAGCTGCTCTTTGTTTATTTTTATTTATTCACTTATGGCCAGATCCTCAGCTCTCAGTAGCTGGTGCAGCACCGATTTCTCCCAGAAAATCCCACAGTCCTGTGTCATCTTTGCTTCCTTGTATTTCAGCAAAACACTTCCTGTACAAATCCCTCCCTTGCTGGCTGCTGAAGCCCCTGAGCCCATCAGACTGCTCTAGTTTAGGTGACTGCCTTCAGTTCAGCTGAGCTGATCACCTTTGGTGCTGCTAGTTGAGGATACCCTTCTGAAGGCAAATACACTGTTTCCCAACCCCTATCATGCTGTGCCCAGGTGGGAGCATGAATTTCCATCTGGAAAAAGATGGGGCTCCAAACCCACCCAGGTTCACCTGGGCATCTCCTGGTTTGGGGCAATGAAGTTATCACAACCAGTTTTTAACAGCAGAACTCACATCTCTACAAATTGTAAACTCCCCACAACCACCCCAGTACAACTACAGTCCCGAGTCACCTTGTTTCTACTGATGTTCAACCGAAGATTAAAGTCCAGTGCAAAATGCAGCCACCAGGCCAGCTCTGATAGCCCAAATGACATTCCAATTCAGGTTTCTGGCAATGGCAGTGATCAGTTCAAGGTATCCCGATGCTGGATGTGCTCAAGTGAAGGATTTGCACTCTGATCACAAGGAGAAAGGACCGATGCTCTTAGAGAAGGTTAAGTATTAGTCGGGTAACGGGCAGATGCTCCTGTACCCCTCACAGCACTGGGGATCTTCGTGATCCATGTACCAAAGATCCAGCCTTTCCTACCAGGTTTCAAAGGCTTTAACATGTCACGGCCTGGGATCAGGATGCAGGGGGAGACCCTGAGGATTGTACTTGCAAACTGAGAAGACCTGAGAGGGGAACCAACCAGGACAAAGGAAACAAAAATCCCCTATTTTTCCATCACCATAAGTACACACAGAGGATCCAGATAGCTACAACTAGCTGCTTTGTGTTTTAATGACAGTGTGCAACCAAATAGCACCTTTTTCTTCCCTTTCTGAGATAGAAATTGATGTCCTTGATGCAAGACAACACTGAACGTAGAAATAATTCTTTTTGGAAGATTCTGGTGCTTTAACTGTAAGGGAAAACTGCACCCTGTTAAACACAAGTATGATTCCTCCACTCGCTGAAAGCAACGGATGAAAATGATGATGACAAGCACATGTTGCCAGACTTTATAGACTGCATCGTTCGGGAACAAAATTCAAATAATTTCTCGTGGGCAGCTGGCTGACACAGCCACACAAAGCCATTTAACTTGAATCATCAGCTTGGTCTGCCCAACAGGAAAGAAAACAGATCCAACTGCTCCTCCAGACTTTCAGCATAGCTCTAGCAGGCTGGAAGGGCTTCAGCAGCACTGATTTAGTTGGGATCATCTGTCCACATAGGTAACAATGCCCTCTTTGGCTTTGGGTCTTTTCAATCTCATGCCAAAATCCAGCTCTGTCCTTGCTACATGCATTTTAGCAGGGTGGAAACTCATTGGTTTGCCCAGTGCCCAGCAGACGTGCAGTTTTGCTGATAAAGGAAACCAAAGCACTTAACAAACTTCATCGGACAAACTAGTAAATCAGCTGAATGGCTTCACAAATGTGCATACAAAAATTAGTATTTTCCAAATAAAATGTTAATAAAATCATAGAATCACAGAATGGTGGGGGTTGGAGAGGGCTTCTACAGATCATCGAGTCCAACCTCCCTGCCAGAGCAGGGTCTTCCAGGACAGCCCATACAGGAACAGATCCAGGGGGGGTTGGAAAGTCTCCAGAGAAGGAGACTCCACAGCCTCCNCCACACAGCCTTCAGGTGTCTCTGACAATCCTCCCAGTTTCGTCTCGTCAGCAAACTTGCTGAGAAGACACCCTGTCCTGTCATCAGTGTCATTGATAAAGATGTTGAACGGGACTGGACCATTTCATTGCCTCTGACCCAGCAATCCCACAATGCAGTTGTTCTTGGGTTTTTCTTGTTTGTTTTCAGAAAAAAAAAACAAACAAAAAGAACAATAACAAAAGAATGTAATGCTGTGTTTTCAGTCTTAATCTTCCCATTTTCTCCCCATTTTGCCAACCGTGCAGCTCCCTTCCTGCAGGGCTAGAGCACCACTTACTCCTGCCTCTGCCTCCCTAAGCACCTAACTTATCTTGCTGCTCACAGGCACCATAAATCAAGTCCCTCAACATCTCTCACTTCATATGTTTGACTTCAGACCACCCTGCAGAGACGAGCGAGAGCCAGGGAGAACGTGGACCGTGCCCTGAAGGTACGGCAGCGCCTGAGCTACCAGGGAGCACAGTTTAGCCTGAACACCAACGATATGGTGAGAGGTGACTCCTCTCCTGAGAGTCCATTTAAAAGTCTCCCACAACATGTGCTGCCCTACACTGACTACAGTAAATAACTCGCCTCCTGATGTCGGGTGTTACCGAACTACCCTCTCTGCACTGATTTCAATTTGTGACTTCGGGCTGGGTCTGTGCCCCACGTAGCGTTAACTTACTCCCAGGGAAAGAAAATACATTCCCAGTAGGTTTACAGGAGTCAGCTCAGGTGTTCATTGTGACTTTCCCCACCAACAGTCAGCAGGGTCCTCTTGTGTTACAGGCAGAGTTTTCAAGTATTCAAAGAATCCTGCTCTTCCGTGTGTTCACTTGCGATGTATTCCAGTGATGAATGCAATTATGGAAAGTGGAATCAGACATATTTGCTGGAGGACAACAGGTATTCTCAGCATTTTCCTGGGTCCCTCCGACAAATGATCTGATGTTTAGATTTATCGAGCTGTGTTCTTATAATAGCCAACAGGATTCAGTTAATAAACTTCAATAAACCTCCCTATTAAATTTCTCTCAAATAGGTTTGTTGTCACTTGCAGCATCTAATCTATTCATTGAGAAGCTATTAATACTGACTGCAGCAAAATGGAGTTTCAGCAAATGAGGTTGTTAAGCTCTGGGCCATCTTCTGCCAAATGAAACATCCCGTGCTTTTATGCAGAGGCAAGGGAGGGAAAGTATTTCTTTCCTTCTTTTTTTTCTTCCTTTCTTCTGCAATGACAAACCTCTGCTGGATTATAATCTACCCGAAACAAAGAGGTAGTCCACACCGACTGATTAATATTTACCCACTTGCTGATTCCTTCTCAACAGCCTGGAACAGAAACCTTGTCTCAGGATGGGACATTTGTTTTTACCACCTTCAAAGGGTTTATACCTCAGTGTGCCTCCACTACAGGAACAGGCATTATCCCAGTTGTTCCTGCTTGTGCTCATTTCTCACTAGACCTGGGCTCTTACCCAAGCCACATGGAAAGCCCTGCCTACGGTGGAAATTGGGCCATACTTTTAGGATCTATATAAGCAGTCATGCTTGCTTCCTTCCTTCCTCCACAGTCATCATATTAAGATTGCTCTACAGCGATACTCTGCTGGATCTAATACTCCCCAAAGCCTGCTCTGATTTCAGCAATTGCCTTGCCCTTACTTTTCCTCTTTAAATCTGATCCACCTAATGACTGAACTTCCAATTATATGGCTGCCAATCCTAAAACCAAAGGCAGTTTGTAATATCTCCCACGGGAAGAATGTCACGTCACTCACTGAAATCGCTGCAACAAAACTCAGCGAACTCCGTCCCAGGCAGCACAGGGGCAAAATAAACTGCAGGACAATCGACAATGGGATTCATTTTGCAAATAAGCAGAAATGGGAGTTAAATTCCCCAAGTTTTGATTCACGATAAAGAAAATCATAATTTTCCTGGCATAAAATGGATGGTCGATTGAAAAAAAACCCAACCAAACAAATCAGAGAGGAAAAAAAGAAAGAAAACCATAAATGCAGAGACAATTTGCTTGTCCAAAAGGACACTGAATTCCACTTACAAACAGAAAATACTGCTCTGCTGTCATCTACCTGGAATTTCTGTCTACTTCACATGTGATTATCGGGGTGGGTCATTTTGAGGCCAAATTCTGACATTTAGCCAAACCAACAGTTGTTTAACAGGGCTGCAGAGATTTAGGGCTCGCAAACAGCAATCCCTCCTGGCTGATTTGGTGCAACTTCATGTGGACACCCCCTCCCAGTACATCCCCCATCCCAGCAACGGGCCCTGGGCAGAGGCATCCATGGTCAGGGGAGGATGTGTGTAGACTGTAGGGGTTACAAGAGAGAACAGAAGAAGCAGAAGGGCACAGTGGATGAGATCAAAGAGCTTCATCGGGGAAACACCAGTGGTGGTGAGATGGGGAGATGTGATATAAATTGATGGTGCTGTTTCTTTTTCAGGCTCTCCCCCGTGTTGGGAGCACTGCTGGGAGCATCCGTGGTGCTGGGTCAACAAGAGCTCATGAACACTGATCTCCCTGGTGAAGAGTAGAAGCTGCACCCGAGAAACTGAGGCTGGATGAGCTGCTGGGAAACAGCCTGCAGGCTCTCTCTGGATTAGCAGAGAGTTGTTGCCAGGGTCTCTCACCCCTTGATTTCCACCAAACAGCCAGAGGACACTTCTGCATCTCTGAAAACCATGATCCCTTTCTCAATCAGCATCCTGGACCAAAAAACTGCAGGAGCCAACCTGTACCCATACTCCAGAGGCAGGAGGACAGTGGCATTGCTGTTGCCAGGTGTGGCTAAACCAGAGGTCTCCAGGCTCCAGTACTGATGAATCCCTAGAAACAAAGCGTGGCTTTCCCAGGACTGAGGGTTTTATTGGCCAGTGGAAAGGGAGATGCTCGAGGGCTGGGATCACTGCGTCTCTCAGGTTCATGCAGCACCCTGCTGACTCAGCAATGCTGAGCAAGGACCTGCATTAAGCACTGACGCCTCTCAGAAAGGATGGGTTCTGGGGAAAAGTGCTGTGTCTTAGATTTCGAGTAACAATGATGAAGAAATGAGATGAGACAATGGTCTCTGAATGGTCACAGAGGCTGCTGCCCCTACCAGGGCCACTCTGGTGTGGCCTTTGAGGAGTCCTCTGCATTTACCTTCAGAAAACCCCAAACATCACTGAAAACAGAGCACAAAGCATTTAAAGCATCTCCAGGGGGAGCTCAGATTTGAACAAAAGCACCACACCCCATCCCTAGTTGTGCAGTGATGGAGCAAAATGTCTGCAGGAGACAGAGACTTTTCTTTAGTGGGATTATTTCTCATTTGTTTGGTACTCAGGAAAGAAAAAAAAAAAGAATGCAAAGTATTTTTATACACAAGAATATTTTGGTGAGTTCCTTCTAGGAATCTGCAGGTGCTTTCACGAACAACTGCAGGCAGCCAGGACATCCTGGGAGTCTGCTGAGCTGAACCTGCCCACCCCAGTACCACACCAGGAACAAGAATTTAAAAAGGGAAGTGAACTGGCAAACTTGAAAACATTTAAAAACCGAAGTGGTTATCACTAACTCTGCCTGCCAATTTGCATGTTTGGGCAGCCACAACTTCCTAATTTAAAATGGAAAAAAAACCCAAACTCCACACCTTAAAACCATCTCTCTGAAAGACATGACATGAAAACTGACTGGCTTCACAGGAGAAACTGGGGCACTGCTTGCTGCCAACTGTAACAGGGAAAAAGGAGAGGGAAGAAAACAGAGGAAATATTCATTCTCTAATGTCTTTCAGTCACAAAATGAACCATAGGTGCTACTCAGAGCAGGTAAGAAGTGTTTAGACAGACTGTGATAGATCAGTTGATGGTGCCCCCGAATATCCTATCAAGATGAGCAGAGGCATTTCCACCTCTCCCAGAGCTTGGCTGCTTGCTATTTCTTTCATATGCAACATAAATTCAGCAGAAATCTGCCTGTCGTGCTGGTCACGTCAATCCATCAAGGAGTGAATGAGCATCCTGAGACAGATTGATGTGTGACAACAATAATGCTTCTGTGGTCCAAATCTCCACCTGCTCTCTGCTTTATTGAGGCACCATCAGCAAAGGCTCAGTGTTGCAAATGGGCTGCCATGAGCAGCAATCCCTCTCTGAAGGGTATCAGGGAAGGGGTTTGAGATCCCCAGGAGAACCTTGACTTAACTTTCCATTTTCCATTTTCCATTTTGCTTTCTCCTTTCTTTCTTTCTTTCTTTCTTTCTTTCTTTCTTTCTTTCTTTCTTTCTTTCTNTCTCTCTCTCTCTTTCTCTCTCTCTTTCTCTCTTTCTCTCTTTCTCTCTTTCTCTCTCTTTCTTTCCCCTTCTCTGCTTGTCCCCCCTTATAATCACACCAAACTCTACCCTGTTTTGTCAAGTTATGCCCAGACCATGACACCCACCAACCCTGCAGACATCTAAACCAAAGCATCTTCAGCTTGCAACACTGAGACACATCCAGCAACCCCTGTCCCTGTGCTGGAAGGGAAGATCTGGAGGGAGCAACCCAACTCTGACTCACTGCAGTGCCCCAGCACTAACCTGCAGCTCCCACCTCCAACCACGGGAAGAATTTCACCTTCTCCTGTGTTTTCTAAATAACGGCTTCCTAAAAATGCAAGATAATATGACCACCTAAAGATAATGTAAAACTTCACCCACCCTTCCTGTAACACACACACTGTCCTTGCTGAGTTAACAGTGCAGATGTGATTTCAGCCCAGAAATCACAGCTTAATTATCTTTTGGGGTGGGTGGGAGGAATTTGATGGGAGATTTCATCGAGGAAACAATCAGGTCTTGGTTGGGTTAGAAATCAGGATATTAATGTTCTTCATTTTAATTTTCCCCTCTGACTCAGATTCCCACTGTTTGAATTTGAGCTCAATTTGTTCTGTTCATTATGAAGAAATCCACATGAATTTGACATTAAACTGATTATCTCTGAAAACAGTAGCAATAATTTCCCTTTTCCCTGCGTCTGTTTCAGATTAAGTCTTTGCAGTTGATATAAAAACGCAAGGGAGAAATAATAAAGCAAAGGGAAATAAAGTATTTATTATGGAGCACTGCTTAGAAGCTGGGATAAGCAAGGGCACTTAGGCATTTGGGAAGAAAAGCAAGGGACAGGGACAAGCAAAACTCTCAACCCCATTTCTCATTTCAGCCCATTTGCTTGAGAAGAAACAGGGAGTGAACATGGCTTTCCCAGCCAGTAATAATACCTGATGGGTCAACACTGGGGGTCTTGAGGGCTTTGTGATAGCTGTTTGATGGGGTTTGCTGGTAAGGGTGTGCTCCCTCGTGAACAGACCCTTGGTGCCACATTTAAAACTTGCCATCCTGCAGTACAAGCTGCCAGAGGTCCTAGGCTCCAAGCCTGAAATGGTTGTTGGGGTTTTGATGACCCAAATAGGCCCTGATGAGACTCTACCAGGGACCCACACCCCCTGCTCAGCCCTCAGCACCCTGTTTTTGCCTCGTGCCTGTCTCCTGGATGGACCTTGGACCTGGAATTGTAGCCGAGTTTCCAGCCCTGTCTCTTCCAACACCTTCTGCTGCTCTGGGCTGGACCCTGGTGCTGGTTCATCCCTTAAGCTTGACCAGGGCTGTGGATGGACCCTGTTACCAGCACCCAGCTCTGCCTGCTGGCTTAAGTCTCTGTGGGACTATGGCCCATCAGTGAGGACATGGCTTGTGCTTGACTCTCCCACTCCCAGCTCTTCCTCCTCATAAAACAACTCTGCTCCCTGATGTTTCTTGTTGTTCAGACAAGTGGAGCAGCGATGTAGGTGACCAAGAAATCCCCCCAGGAGACCTCTGTGGATGAACTGCATGGTGGGCACAGTGTGAAGCGCAGAATCTTAGAATCATTAAGGTCAAGATCATCAAGTCCAATTGTCTACCTAACATTGTCATAACCATTAAACCATGGCCTGCACTGCCATGCCAGCACATTTTTTGAACACTTCCAGGATGGTGAACTCACCCCCTCCTTGGACAGTCTGGTCCAAGGCCTCACCACTCTCTCAGGAAATTTTTCCTGAAATCCANCCCCCAGCCTGGAGCGCTGCCTGGGGTTGGTGTGACCCAAGGGCAGGGCCTGGCACTTGGCCTTGTTAAACCTCAGCCCACTGACCTTGGCCCATCAATCCCAACATATAGTTCTCCTTATCTGCTAACCTGAATGACATCCATAGCTCCATCAATGCATTTGCCTATACCAAAGCTCCACCCCATACCAGTGACAAACTCTGGTTTTGCCTCTGATGCTCTCAAGCCTCACCAAAACAAGGAACACTCCTTTCTTTAACTAATAACTTCATTTTTTTCTTCTGGAAAAAACTATCACAGCACCCTCCCTGGCTTCTCCCAGCTTGGAAATCTAAAGGGTTGTTACCTTATAGTTCATGACTTTTTTTTTCCTCTCCCACTTGTCTCATATCCAAAGAGAGACAGCAATTACTGTATTACCTCTCACTTAAGACATGGATAAAAATAGGCTGGAGTCATATTGATATTTCATGCTGACTGTTGTTTTGCAAGGCTGTCTGAGCTACCCGAGTGCTTTTTGACAATAATGCCCCAAAAGGTGCAAAGAGATCTGTCCCTCATGCTCCTGAGGTGGCCACTGGGATGTACCCAAAGGTCTGGCCGTGCTGCACCAGCAGTGCTCATGCTTTATATCACACCATGCTGACAGACATCCCAATTTCCCTTGCTAGCTCCCTCCACAGGTAGCGAACAGGTCCATGATTAGTTGGCCAAAGCACAACTAACTACAGCAGAATTGGAATAATAGAAATGCTGTTGATTGCTTTTATGCTCCATCTCTTTTTAAGCCCAAGTACCAAACAATATCTGCTGTTACGGCCAAGCAGTCAGCTGTTCCACTTTCTCCTCATGAATCTAATATAAAGGAAAACTTGCCTGTTCCTTTCCCTTCATACTTTCTACTTTTCAGCTTTTAAAGTGGTAAGTTTTAGCAAACAGTCCATCCTAGGTCCATCCTACCCTTTTGGTCAAGTTTTTCGGTATCGTTTCCAAGTGCCTGTACCACTTACACCAAACGCCCTGCAGGAAAAGGGAAATTTCTTTCTTCTACTCTCAAGGTAATCATCTCGGTTCAGCTTTTACAATCCCTATAATCTTTCAGCTAGACCAAAGGCTGCAGAGAGGGAGTGCAAAGAGCAGTGGATACTGAATCAGAGTCCAGAACCATGGGGTGGAATGGCAAGCTCTTCATTTGATGGCAGAAGAGGAAATCCATCACCAGTTCCTGCTCCCTTCCTCCTGATTTCAGTGGAGTAACAACCTCAAATCCACAAATTACTAAGCCATAATGAGTAGCAAGGGGAAATAAAGTCTGAAACTTTTTGGACTAATCTGTAACTAGACATTACCTTCAGGAAATATCTGAAGTGGACATGTATGTCTTAGGAGGCAAGGGTGAGTATAGTTTTTATTACAAAACACATTATAAAATCACAGAATCACAGCATGGTAGGGGTTGGACGGGACCTCTGGAGATCATCGAGTCCAACCCCCCTGCCAGAGCAGGGTCACCCAGGGCAGCCCACACAGGAACAGATCCAGGGGGGGTTGGAAAGTCTCCAGAGCAGGAGACTCCACAGCCTCCCTGGGCAGCCTCTGCCAGGCTCTGTCACCCTCACAGGGAAGAAGTTTCTCCTCCTGTTGAGGTGGAACTTCCTGGGTTCCAGTTTGTGCCCATTGCCTCTTGTCCTGTCACACAGCACCACTGACAAGAGCCTGGCTATTATGTCAGGCAAGTTTGGGGTTACACCTGAAATTCCTTTTAGGATAAATGAGAATAAGAAAAATAACATTATGGCCAACTACTTTTGAGGAGGGATTAGTAAATAAAAAGAGGATCTGGAGCTTAAAAATGCCATGAGCAGTGTGGTATCTGCTAAGTCAGAAAAGGACATAGTTATGTATCTAAAGGAGGGATGCATTAACACGGACACCATGTTCCAGACCCAGGAGCTTCATGAAGGAAGAAGAAGGGATGGGATGGTACAGAGAGATGCTGGCCATCATATAGGAGTAAGGATAGATTGAGCAGTCTTGCCTGGGATGCTATCAAGCAGCAGGGGACTGTGAGTAATGTGAATGTGATGTGGGGAAAACTGGGAAAGTACCTCAGCTGGAGGGTGGCTCACTGCTTTCTGCTCCCACGACAGAGCTGTGATAACTCAGTGCTGGCCCAGGCCATGGAGAAGGGGAGTTGGGCCAGGACATGAAGGGTGCAGTGTTTCTGTGGATAAAGGATCTTTTGGGATAAAGGATCTTTTGTCCCTGTTTGAGAAAGGGGGCTGCTGTCCGAAGGCTCTGGGCAAATGATGAGTGCACAAAGAATGTTTAACCTGGGATAATACAGACACTGCCACACAAAAGGGAACAGGTGCTGAGCAGGTGCTCAAACCCTTTCGTATCAACCTCGGGCAGGGAAGCTGCTAACCATACAACTCCAGGCTCGCACTTTACTCCTCTGAGCTTTTATTGCACACTTCTAAATAAAACATTAATGAAACAGCTCCTTTAAAGCTTGATACACACATACTGAAATATTAAGAGGAAGACAAGAACTGTGAAAACCACATTGCCCCACTGGTCTGTTCAGGCTGCAGCTCTCTCTGGAGAGACTGCAGAAACAACTTATGCTCTACGCAAGGCCCTGATACCACGGATGGTTCTTTTCAGCTGGAATAAACAGGAGAAAGTGTGAAATATCTGGGGCTCTGTGCAGTTGGGATTAATGTTGATGTCAGGGTATTTCCCTAGCAGAATTGACCATCTGCTGCTCTGGAGATTCTAACTCCCAAAGAACTGTTTTAAGCTCCACTTTGCAGACACTTCTGTCTACCAGAAAAGAAAAAATAAACCAAACAAATATTGTGCCTGACTGCATGAAACAGAGGGAGGATGCCCCTGTATAATAATACAACTTATTCAAGTCACTTAAGTGTCCCACCTAAAAGACTTCCCTTCCAAGACAGTTATCGGGCTGCTTCTGTAGTCAGAAGAGAGATTCAGGCCCTGCGGGTGATTTCTCTCATCTGATGTTACACATGAGGAAAAAAGCTGGACAAATTCTGCTCTGGAGATGGCTCCCCTGACAGTTCATTTCCCAGCTGACCTGTAAATAACAGGCACATCCAGGGACAGGCTCTGCCACATTGGGATGAAGATTACCTACCCACTTGAAACCTCTTCCTAGATTTCTCAGTTTATGGTCATACTCCCTTCTTCGCACAGAAAATACAACAACAACCAAAGCAAAGGCCAACACCTTAAAATGAAAAAGGAGAGATGCTTTTCTTTTGCTGATGAGTCCAGAAGGTCCTGTTTGCTAAAGCATTTCCCTTCGTAGCCTGGGCTGCATCAGAGAGCAAGTCAACTTCTGTGCTGTGCTTCAAGCGTAACACACTTTGGGTCGCTGCTGAGACGGGGCGATGGATGCCCAAGAGAGGGTCTTGCTGTAGCTCTTGTGCAACAACCGAACCCCCTCTAAATTAGCCCCAGAGAATCACAGAACCACAGCATGGAGGCGGTTGGAAGGGACCTCTGGAGATCCTCGAGTCCAACCCCCCTGCCAGAGCAGGGTCACCCAGGGCAGCCCACACAGGAACAGAGACAGGGGGGGTTGGAAGGTCTCCAGAGAAGGAGAATCCACAACCTCCCTGGGCAGCCTCTTCCAGGCTCTGTCACCCTTACAGGGAAGAAGTTTCTCGTCATGTTTCCATGGAACCTCCTGTTCCAGCTGGCACCCACTGCCCCTTGGCCTATCACTGGATGACACTGAGAATGGCTCTATCCATCCATGGAACCTGTCTCCATCCTCCTGACACTCTCCCTTTACACCTTTACAAACACGAATGAGGTCACCCCTCCATCAGACACCCAGCTCCCTCAGCCTCTCCTCAGCAGAGAGATGTTCCCCTGGCTGTAGCTCACCAGTCTTTGATCCAAAGACAGAGCGAGATGCAAGGACAACGTACGTGGCTAAATCCAGCATTTGCAGTCATGGCATCTTAGAGCTGCCTTTAGTAATGAACCTTCAGTGCAAAGGGAAAATACCCTGGTGCAAAAGCCACCAGAGTGGGTTGAGGGATTAAGGTGCATCTCCATGTTAACTACACTGCCTTTCCCCTTTGCACTGATTTGGGAGATATATATAAAATATTCAGAGAACTGAAGCTTATACTCCTGGTTCCCCAGCACTCCGTAGTCAGTATTCCTTACAACACAGTCCAAATCCTTCAAGCCTGTCCTCAGGCAAAACTCACCCTAAAATCAATGGGGATTCTGGGTGAATAAAGACTGACTAAGAACCAAAGTCCCAACTCAATTCTCAGTTGAGCTTTGCAGTCCAACCATCGGGACTGGAAATACTTTTGATTTTCATTGTCATGAGAGAACAGCTGGGCCCAGTAATCCCAAGCCTACCCCCTCTTAATTCCAGCATCAACTGGGCAGATACAGAAAACAGAATTTGGCATCTGCTTGCTCAAGGCTAAGCCATAAAGTAATTGTACTGGAGGAGAAAGAAATCAATCTCTGAGGCTCTTTTTCCGTTATTTCCTTACCGTCATTTTCCTGCAACTCCCCGAAAAAGACTTTTTTTAATCCCTCCCGTACCAGGCATCACACTTTGTTTGGCATATACATTTCTGATAGCCTTTCCTCCACACATGCCTATAAAGTTCACATCAGTCAGTCCTTCAAAACAGGTAGATGAAAATCAACACAGACAATTTTGTTCCCAGCACAGTTTTTTCTCATGTTTATGCTCTGCTGTTCCTTTTTGCTTTTGCAAAGATGCCAGGATTGCTACACGGCCAGGACAATCGGGACTCCAGGCTGTACAGTGCTGTAATGGCCCATCTGCACCGTCAGCAATGAGGTTTGACACCTCAGCAGCTCCTGGCACTACCAGTTTGCTGAGGCAAAGGGGAGATTTCAACTTCATTTCATTTACCTTTTTGCTTTTCCTAACTCCCTCCCAGAAATGACAGTTCTTGAAAATGCATGTGCAGAAGGAAAGAAAGAGAAGAAAGGGAGAAAAAAGGCAACAACCACCACAAAACCTCCTCCCAGTTACCACTGTAACATTTCTTATAAGAGATGATAGGGTCCAGAGCCACTTGAGGTGAGGAGGAAGGTGGGGGCTGTGAAGGGGTAGCACATTTCAGACTCCTTAAAGCCATCACAAGAGTTAGAGATATGAAAAAATAGTTTATAATTACCTCTGTTGAGTGAAGCTGAGCTGTTTATATCTCCAGTAATAAAGGAAGACTCGGACTGCTTTCGAACTGTGTCATTCCACATCCTGCGAATCCGGCTCTGAAGAGGGATTGAACCACAGCAGGTAATGAATTTTTAGCAGCTGCAGACAGGTTTCTTTCTGCCTCACTAAAGACGGCTATTGGCATGTCTAGCTCAGGATGAGACTTGTTTCTAGACAGCTGTAAGCAAGGGGTTGCTGTTTTGCTATAACCTGCCTCGTGCAAGCCAGACCCTGCCTGCCTAATTTCATAACACAAACGTCCAGCTCAAGAAGAAGGACATAATTGGATTGCCCACATCAAAAAAAAGGCAATAGAAATTGTATAGGAGAGAAACCCAGACCTGTGTGAGCTATAGATTTACCATGGTAGCACCAGGTAATGGAAAAAAGACTTGCACACAGAAGCTACAGGCTTCCTTTAACTACCTCAACCACCCTGTGTCTTGTATTTTGTGAAAAGTGACAGAAGACTTGGTCTGTGTGTCGGTGTCCCTGCACAAACAGAAGTTTTCTATAGCTACTATCCATCTTGGGAAAATAACTCCTTGCAAAAGAGAAAAAAATCAGCCAATATGCATCTTGCAAGCGATTGGACCACAATCCCTGTGTGAAGATGGCTGAAGAACCCAGGTGTTCAGGAGAAACCCTCACTCACCTCTCAGAGTATGATCGATGAGTTCCACGACTGCATGAAAGTGGTGCTAGGCAGTCTGTGGGATGGGGAAGGCTGGTTCCCACTGTGACAGACAGGGGTTTTTCCTAATTGCTAAAAATCCAGTGCTCCCTGGAGTGAGATCTTAGCCATACAAGAACTTCCAGGACTTGTGTGGTCATAGCTGAGAAGTGTCTCCTAGTCTAGTCTCCTCATTAACTATGTAGGAACAGCATCTCCTTATCATGCATCAGCCCTCTATAAATGGAAGCACAATGTGACATGAGGCCCATGCACTTTTACAGCAATTCTTTTTCACCTGGACATTTAATCCATTATATTTCTCTGACATGATCCATTGTGGACTAATTATTCTGTTTCCTAAGTGCTTTCAGAGAAAAAAAAGGGATTTTAGGAGTTTTGCTCCTCGTGGGCTTCTATATTCAAAAGCTAGGAGTCAGATGCTTTCAACAGCTTAGACTGATCTCCAGCCACTCTCCATCAGCTGTGTGAGGTTTCTCCCACCTACAACAGGTTTCAGGCACTGCCATCCTTCCATGGACAAGCTTTTGCAGGCAAAATAATCTTCCTTGGTATCTCAAACCATGCCTGCCATGAAGGGAGAGATGCCAGGACACTCACATCACCCTCAAAAGGGCTTGTTTTCTTGTGCTGAGACTGCCAAGAGGGAGGGCCCATTAAAGTCAACTCTTCTCAGAGATGAGGGCACCTACCCAGTAGCTATGCTTTGTAAAACCAAAGCTCTTCAAAACAGCTGTCTAAAGGCTGCCAGATACAGTGAGTTTTGGACATTATTGATTATCGTGGGATCTGATGGCCTGCTGGAGAGAGCCTCCATATTCTCTGGCTGTTATTTGCCCTGCAGAACATCCTGATCAAACTGGAGCTCTTGGGTGACATCTTGGAAACCACTGAAAATAAATAATAATTTGCTCCAAGACACAAATCGCAAATTAGATTTTTCCTAGGAGGCTATAAACTGTTACTTGCTGCATGTCCTTCATAATTTAATAGTGGAACTGTCATCTATAATTACTTCCATTAGTAGTATTGAATAAATTTGTGTTTGGTTTCTGTTGATTAAGAAGTAAGCTTCTTCATTTTCTATGAACTGTTCATCCCTCAATCTGCATCTGTACGTCCAACTTCACTTCAGAACTGCAAAGTGAGCAAACCACACAAATCCGGAATTTTCAGGTGATCAAAGCGTAACGAATCCAGTCACTTAATAAGATAATCTGACCTTAATGGATTCTCCTAAGAGGTCTATAAACTAAGGCAAATCGAGTGAGGCAAGGAATTGATCAAACCACTGAATGCCAGCAAGCAAGCCCGGTCACTGGGAAGGCTATTGCAAGACTTTTGTAGTCTTTATTTTTTAGCAAGAACAATACTTGGCCATTACAGCATCATTGCTGCGCATGGCGACGGCAGTGCCAACAATCTTCAGCTGGCGATTGAAGGATGGACTGGGATGTAGCATAGCTGACAAAATGCTCCCAGGTCCTGATTCCCAGGGAAAGTGGGCAGGACAGTTCAGGTAATGATCACTCTCCTGTCTCTGGAGGGCAAATTTACACTTTTTATTCTCATCACAATCATTTAGGAGGTTCTTGAAGAGGCCATCACATTCCAAGGGAAGCCAGTGTGTCGAATTCAGGTGTGGGAGGGAGGGAAATCTCTGTGGGTGCACGAGGGAGAACCCTACGGCAGCTCCTTTGGTGCTGAGAGGAGCTTCCCTCGCAGCGCAGCCACCAAGGGAATTGGTGCGCGGGTGCAAAGCGCCGGAGCACGGACAAGAAATGTGGGTTACCTGTGAGCCTGTGGAATATCTTCCAGGTGTCCGTGACCCCGAGGTTTTTCCTGAGCCGATGGAGCTCTCTGTACTTTTCCCACTACAGCAGTGCGTGCGCAGGCATTTCCCATACTCCTTCCGTACCTGAAGGAAGAGCAACAGCAGTTAGCGGGCGGCTCCTCCTTCGACCCACCGCCTTCTGATTTACAACACTGTTTTTTCCTCAGTGGTTGATGCAAATGATAGCTGTTGCAGTATGCAGGGAAGAAGTCTGTTACCCCCTGGGGATGGCTTTGATGCAGCAAAGCTGCTCGTTGACATGGGTTGGATGCAGCGTCCTCTGAGGCACATGAAAGGAGCATGGGAGAAACTACAGCCAGGCTATTTATGACTGAAAATTAATACCCTCATAGATTTGATATAAACTAGCATATTGGCTCATCAAGGTACTAAAAGTTATTGCTTCTGGCAGGGGAGTAAGAGGAAAAAGTCAAAAAAGAAACATAGGAGAGCTATTATTATATAGATTTTTTTTTCTAATTATTAGTTGCAGTCAAATTGGAACTTGAGGAAACTGTAGGGGCAGCAGCCCTAGAGATTCTATTGCCCATGCACAGGGTGGGCTGGAGGCTGCTGCCCCACGGTGCTGTGCAAGCCAGTCATGTTTTAAATGGGCATTACAGTCAAACTGGCCCAACTTGTTGCCTGAAGTAAAGGCATTTCACCTCTTTTGCTCCAGGGGATCTGTGCTGTCTTGTGCCAGGATCTAAGCTTTGACGAAGCTTCAGATGTGACTTTCTATGGACAGCAATACCCAGCAACCAGGTGGAACAGGACTGAAAATGAGCAGACTGTGCTGAAAAGCCAGAAGCCAAGAGCATGTCATGTTGTTCATTAACAAAGAAAAAAAAAACCCCAAACCCAAAAAACCAAAAAACCCCACGAATGTCCAAAACACCAGTCGAGGTTCCTTGGAGCACCCGGTTTAGCTGTGAAATTTTGCCAGACTGTCTGTGAGCGTTACAAAACTCTGTGAAGCAACTGTTTAAATAGCAAATTACAGCTTTTTCATTAGGCTCTTCCTTCAGCGCTTGAGACAAACACAATACCACAAGTGCCCAATATGCTCGAGTGCCTAATCAATCCTTAGCTGAGAGAAAATAATTCAATTGCTTTAATTAGCCACCTACTGCTTGCCTCTCTGCAGCTTTTTGCTGATTTTCTAGTCCGTGATAGATAGGAAAGGATTTTATTATTTTTTTTTTTTTCCTTCTCTCAAATAATTCCTCCCTTGGCTCTTGGGTCAGAGAGATGCATCCACCCCACAGCATGGTGCTAGCTGCATCCTCCTTCCCCCTAAGCAGCCATAAATCAGGAGCCATCCCGGAGTCATCAGTCGTGGTTTAAGGGTGTAGACAGGCTCGAGACAGGAAAGAGAATGGTTCTCCCATGCCAGGGGAGCACCCCGATAGCCAAGGAGGCCGTGGTGCCCTGTTGGGATGTGGGGTTAGAGACTGACCCTTTGTGAGGGGCATTGGAGGCAAGGGGATGGGCCAGTGAGAGTGGTGCAGAAATTCAAATCCCTCATTAAAGAGGCACCTGGAGGTTTAATTAGTGATGGTAACACTTCCTACATTCTTAATGCCATCTTGCTTGGAAAATTTCTTGCTGAAAGTTTTGTCATCAGCAGTAGGCAGTTGAATCTCACTAAAGCTTTTAAGCTTTTCAGATGCATGAATCTGATGATGAAATGACCAGGCTAAAGCTCTGAACCCCAAAGTCTTCCTTTGGTTTCCAGGATGACATTTTGCACAGCTCTGCGGATCCTACCACAGGCACCACTCACAGGGCTCACTTGCTATGATGAATTTTAGTTATGTTTTCATAGAATCATAGAATGGGGGTTGGAAGGGACCTCTGGAGATCCTCGAGTCCAACCCCCCTGCCAGAGCAGGGTCACCCAGGGCAGGACACACAGGAACAGATCCAGGGGGGTTGGAAAGTCTCCAGAGCAGGAGACTCCACAGCCTCCCTGGGCAGCCTCTTCCAGGCTCTGTCACCCTCACAGGGAAGAACTTTCTCCTCATGTTGAGGTGGAACTTTCCGTGTTTCCCTTTGCATCACCTCTCATCCTACCACAGGGCACCACTGACAAGAGCCTGGCCCCTTCCACCTGACCCCCACCCTGCAGAGATTTGGAAACATTCATCAGATCCCGTAAGTCAGATCTCCCTTCCCTGTGTAGGAAAATGTGGGTAACACAGGAGCAAGACTGGGGCTCTCGGATGGAGGACTGGTGTCAATGTGGCCCTGACTATACCCAGTAAACCATTTCACCAACAGTCACTGGTTACACTGAGAAACTGAGACCCAGCTGTACCCATCTGTAAACTCTTCCTTATGTCTATACTGGATAAAGAAACTGACCTCTGAAACCTAGATGTACATAAAAAAATATCAGCAGACACGCCAAGAATGGGAGAGCTGAGCTCTGGACTACAGACCTTCAGAATAAACTGGATCTTATCTTAAAAATATTCATCACTGATTGTGCAAGGCTCTAAGTTTGACCTACACA
>VWZY01012682.1:67301-77720 GCA_013399075.1 Chloroceryle aenea | reverse complement strand
TCCTCATGTTGAGGTGGAACTTGTTGGGTTTCCCATCTATACCACCACCTCTCATCCTGTTTCTGGGCAGCACTGACAAGAGCCTGCCCCCTTCCACCTGACCCCCACCCTGCAGATATTTGGGAACATTCATCAGCTCCCCTCTCAGGCTTCTCTTCTCCAGGCTGGACAGCCCCAGGGCTCTCAGCCGTAGTGACTAACGCGTCCCACAGTGTGCACAGTAACAGCACACAGCACAGACAGGACCTCGGATTTCGACAAATGCAGTGAAGGGCACCTCTGGATTACTGCCAGCACAGCCCCTCTTTTTTTCCCTGTACTAACACCACGGTGACATGAATGGCCAGGGTTTAAATGGCCACAGAACAAGCACTGCATTGCCACGTGGCGCAAAGGCATTTAGGGAAGGGGTTCATCTGAAACCCTCCATATCGCACAGAGGATGGGGAGTTAAGCATCTGGAAACACCTGGATGGTTGGTTGTGCTGCAGCATTTGGTGCAGGTCCGATGAAAATCTGGTGTGCGAGGACCACAGCTAGCCACAGTACACGCCTGACCACCCAGAAAGGAGTTGATGGATGGAAAACTGAAGAGCTGTGCTGCACTATTCACACATAGATGTATTTTCCTTTGTCACATAAAGCTTTCTACAGGAATGTGAATGTAAAATAGATTCAGTCTATTCCTGTCTACGACAGTCTGAGACATTTCCTACATCCAACACCTACTCGGCACAATGAAAAATTGGGAGAATATAGATTGTGCTCGACTCCAGAAAGCACCCCACACGGCAGCAACCTCCAGTAAAACAGCCTCACAGCTGCTCTAAAGTGTTCCAGCTGGTAACACATCCTCACGAGGAGCCATCTGCTAGAAAGAAAGCATCAACACCACGCTGCTACACCTCCACCTCACAGGTAGGCAGCACGGTGGGCTTTGCCATCCAAAATGTTTGGGTCCCTGGCTTGAAAGACCCATTTTCCCTATAAGTTCATAAGGGCTGGGGGAATCAATCCTCAAAAGAACCACCTTCCTGGGTACCTCCTTTGACAGTGGCGACCCAGTTTGTGCTCATGAGGCATTTTGTGCACCCTTTGCATCCCACATACACTCAAGGATGGGCCACTAGAAAGATATGAGTGATGTGGGCAGAGCTACCAAAGCCTAAACAATGCTCCTCACTGCTCACTTCTGCTCACTTGTGTTTGCTGACAAGATGCAAAGAGATGAAAGACCAATGGCGACAGTGGCCCTTGAGTGCTCAGAAGAGCCACTGAAAAGGCTGGGAAGGAAAATCCCCTCCCACTCCACATTTGGGGCTGCATGGGTGGAAGCTACACACACCCCGCAGCCAAGGGGCAGCCCTTTTGGTGTCCCTGTCTGTGTCACTTCATAGTAAAGAGATTTTTAAATAGCAGAAGAGATCCCCACCCCAGGTGAACCCTTAAAATTTCTGTATAAAGGTACTGAAGGAAGCAGAGAACTGAGCTGAAAAGTAGAATCACTGAACAAAATTAGTTCTGTTCTCACTCAAACCAGGACACTGAATGTTTTCAAAAGGCCCTAGGTAAAAGCATGTTACTCTTGTTGTGAAACGGGAGCTTGTCTGCCCTCCTGGTGTCAGCAGCAGGCACAGAAGCTCTTGTAGCTCCAAACAACATAGCCCACGTATGGGAGCTCACATTTTCTCCTGCCTACATGCCTCAAAAGCAGCCTAGAGCAGAAATCTCAGTGGGCACAACCCACCAAATCGGCTCCGTACCAACCTGCCATCCAGGGAGGATACTGCTGGCATAAGGGGATGGACCCACATATGTGGCTACCCTACTTCCCTCGTGAAATTGCTGGGGGTAAAAAATGCACCAGCTCTGTAACTCATCAAATCTTCTGCTGGGTAACTCGTGGGTAACCTGTGTTCCACCATGGGAATGGCAGATTCTTCCACGCTGGCACAATAATACAGGGACTGTTCCTAAAGGTTAGGGAAGTTTATTTTTACAACTTTGCACAGTGCCTACAAATCTTTCAGCCACACAGCATCTGGTCCAGGCACTGCCCTTAATGGCTTTTCTGTTGGTGAGTAATTAAAGGTATCCCAGGTGACACCTGATCCCTTATCAAGTTCATTAATTTAAGTGGAGTTATTTGGCTCTCTATTTTCTATACTTCATAATGTATTTCTAACCTTTAAAGTGACATAGGCAAGCACCAGATTGCAGGGGTGCTTATTAACAGCCTATTAAAATATTTTATGGCCTTTATTTTTACGTTGCCATAGGGAATGGAGTGTTTTGCTGTTGTTGAACAGGCTCAGGATTTATGTTGCGAGAGCTTCACCACAGCCCAACACAGAGCAGCGCTAGGAAATGAACTGGGAGAACAAACTCCCATTCAGCTCCCCGTGTGCCATAAAGCTGTCACACACAGATGGCAGCAAGGGGCCCTCCAGAGCAGGCCCTCCATTTGGTTTGGTCTGGGTTGTTAAATATAAGCTGCTAAGACAAGATAGAAGGGCCTGGGCCTGTGCTGAGAGACGGCAAAGGCAGCGCGTGTCTGGGGAAACAGCCTTGGGCGTCTTTTCAGCCACCGTGTAGACCCACGAAGGCCAGCTCAGAAAGGAGCTTTCTGATCACCTGTAAAATAAAGTGGCCCAGGGCTTTTTACTCCAGAATTGATGTACAACAATCACATTTTGCAGCTGAGACAGAGGCAATGGTTCAGGAAGAAGACCATGACCTTAGAAGAAGACTATGATTTTACCTAAAAGATGACTATGATCTGACCTAAAAGCTTTCCAGGGATTGCAAGCCTGTCAAATCCCTAGGAAAGCTCCCTCAAAAGTGAATCCCCTTCTCTGTTAAAAATCTGCACCTTCTCCTAATTCAAGAATATCTGATTTTGAGACAACAAATGCCTTGGTTTTGGAGACTTGACTTTGTCCTCCTTAGGTATTTAGAAGCTACAGTCAAGGCCCTTCTGAAACTCTTGCTTTGATAAACCTCCTAGGGTGGACTTGGGGTTTTCTTGAGCTTCTATGATATTTCTCTTATTTTTTTTCAAGCATAAAAAATGGTTTGTAATGAAGCAATATGTTTGGAAGGGTATCAGCAATGTACTTAGAAGTTTTTAATTGCTTGTGTTTTCAAAACTTTTTAATGAAGTGAAATCAGGAATAGACACTCATCTGCCCAAGAACCTATAAAATATTTTACAATGACATTATAACTGACGTAACTGGTTGTATAAATTCCTGGCATTTTAAATGAAGATACTAGGGATTAGCACAAGCAAGATTATTCACTATGCAATTATTATTCTGCTTTAATTATAAGGGCTTTTCCACCACCCCACCCAGCCTTGCTTTTTAATTTAAATGTCATACTGCGAGGCTTTCTAGACAGATTTTGTGTGGGTAACCTTGGAAAGACTGTTCTCAGCAAGCACTCTCCTAGCACTAATGCATGACGAGTACTCACATTACTAAGTGTTATTAAATGTACCTTTCCTTTAATGCCTCATTCAAGACCAAATGAAAGGCTATCACCCTGGGATCATTCCTGGACATCCGTGAGGTACTGCTCCTCCAATTTCATCCTGCAGCTGAGCAATGGCAGTAGAACCAGAGGCACACCACAGAGCAACCTGCCTGCAACCTGGGCAGGGACAGACATGGCAAACGAGTGCCACGTGGGTCCCCACGCTCACCGGGTCTCCTGCATTTGTACAGACTCTGGTGCCCTTTCCTCCCAACCCTCGAAGAAGAATCTGTGCTTAAGAAACTACAGCTTCACCCGCAGAACCACGCCAGGGCTTGGCACACGAGGACACGGCACACCAGAGGCATGGCAAGTCCTGCCTGCTGGGGAAGTTTGAAGGGGGACTGACCTAGTTTAAATTAAAGCTCCACATGCGGGAGTGGCTCGGCGGCGAGAACAACAACCTGGCTGAGAACTGCCTTGCAACTGCAATTCAGTCATCTCCTAATGAGTTCCCCTCATGCCTCTTCCCACTGCCACCATGAAAGAGAGGGGAGAACCAACTTCCAGCCGTGTTGCACAACGCTCTCCTTTCCTGGGCGTGCAGGAAAGCGCTGACTCCCAACAGTTTTCTCACCCTGAGGTTCATTAGATAGTCTTATTCATTTGCAGGCTCCTTATCTTATCACGTGCTGCACCTGAATTCCCACTTGTATTTTTGAGGCGAGTAATTAAAGCCAGAGGTACTTGAATAAACAGGCAGTGACAGAGACTAATATTCTATCAATATAATGAAGCAGCTTGCCAGACAGTGAGATGCCCAGGCTCAGATGCTAACTGAATCCAAGGGCAAAATAAGCCTTGGTTGGTAAGCTCATCTTCTGATGTGGGCACTTCCAGGTAAATCCCTGGTAACTTTGCAGAAGCTAATCAGATTCTGGGGAGAATTTGGGTCATTAAATCTGTCAGGGGCCCAAACAAACAGAAAAGAAGTAAGGCTGCTGCCTCCAGAGCACAGAGAAATAGTAATGATCAACAATTTCAACACCTTCCCTGTAGAGACTGCAATAATTACCTGGTAATTAGTGGCCACTATTTCCTTTTATGCAGCGGGACTAGGAGGCTACCTGCTTCAAGGACAGCCAACTCAACTTCTCTTCCTTCTTGCAAAACCGAATGGAAAATGCCACCACTGGCAGCCAAATCCCAACCAAGACAGTGCTTCATCATCAGCCACTTGTCGGTACCATTAGAAACCACTCTCCAGTGTCACAACCCAACCTACTGCCCCTAGGTAGCGCTGCCGCTGGCAGAGCTGGCTCCCCTGGACTCTCCTCAGAGGGCAACAAGGGCAGAAACAGCAAAAGGCAGAAACAGGCAGTGAGAAAGAAAGAAATTAAAAACCCAACCACTTACTTGATATTGTCAAGACATCCAGATTCGGGTTTCAGTATGGCAGTGTGATGAAACATTTTATAGAGAGCGATCCCAAGGAAGATGACATTAAGCTGCAATGGGGAGGGGGGGGAAAACAAGGTTACGTGACATGGCACAACATGATGGGAGAAAGTCAGCTTATTCTCTGTAGCAGGGGAGTTGCTGTAGGAAATTATCTCTAAAACCACAGTTCTGTAGTAACTGAATCACAGAAAATTGCCAAGCATTTTACAAGGTGAGCTGGCCTGTAGTCTGGCGATGCCACCAACTTACTTAAAGCTGTGGCACTGTATATGTCACTGATAGGGGGCTGGCCCCAGCATCAATTGAAATGTTGCAAATGATGTTATGGAAAATTAGAAATATTTTCTGTAACGGCTCTGCTGTGTCTGAGAGGTGCACACTTGTGCAATGTCCTTCCAGGCATCCTGTTTAGCTGGCCCTGTTGTAATGATGAAAAAAAAAAGAAAAAAAAAAAATCTTTCTCTGTGAATATATCTTTTAAATGTGGTGTAAAGGGGGAGATGGGCAGGGGAATCACAAGTGCTGAAGATGTTTAGCACAAGGTAAAGCTGAAAAATTAAAAGGAAAAAGAGTTTGACTTGCTCTGTAAAAGATGTGATGGTATTTCAATGTCTCAGCATTAACAAGGCTGCCAATTCCTGGAAAGCAGTTCCCCCAAAAGCCCAGGCCAGGGTTTGAGACGTAATCAAAAAGGGAAAGCATCTTTTTATGAATTAATTGCTTAAGGGAAAAAACCCCCACAGCAGTTGTAGCTTGTAGCACAGCCCCCCTCCTGATGTGGAAGGCTGCTGGGAGGGCTCCCAGTTGCAGAAGAAGGAGAAGCAGGGACAATGTCTGCATTGAAGTGAGAGTGCCTGGTTTGCTGTGTTAGCCAAACTGTAGTCTATTCAAAACAAAGGATGGTTTATTTAAGCCATATTGTAGCGATTAAAGAATAAGGAAACTCCAGCTGCCTCGAAAGTTGGGTTCTCTACCTTGTTGCCGTGTTAGCTGATACGCTGGCAATGTCCTAACCGTGAAGTCACATGAGCTTTAACTTCTACCAGGAAGGAAAAAGCCCTAGCAAACCTCTCTTCCAGTTTGGACTTTGTTTCATTCCCCCCACCCCAGATTTCTCTCTTTTTGCATGTTTGGTCACAGAATCACAGAAACACAGAATTGTCACAGTTGGAAAAGATCTCTAAGATCATCACGTCCAACCGCCACCACCTCACCATCCCACTAGAACATGTCCTGAAGTGCCTCATCTACATGATTTTTGAACACCTCCAGGGATGGTGACTCTACCACCTCCCCGGGCAGCCTCCTCCAGCACCCAACAACTCTTTCAGTAAAGAAATTCTTCCTAATATCCAACCTAAACCTCTCCTGGTGCAACTTCACCCCTTTGCCTCTTGTCCTTTTGTTATTTACTGGAGAGAAGAGGTTTCACCCACCTCACTACAGCCTGCCTTCAGGCAGCTGTAGGGAGCAATAAGGTCTCCCCTCAGCCTCCTCTTCTCCAGACTAAGCAGTCCCAATTCCCTCAGCCCCTCCTCATAGAATTAGCTCTCCAGACCCTTCACCAGCTTAAATGCAAAGCTTCACCCTGGGATATAAAAGCAGGGGGCAGCGAGGAGCATCAAAATAGAGTTTGGCACGTCTAAATGCCCCAGGGTAAAAACCAAACTCTGCAAACGCCTGCTCCGAAGCTCCCTGGCCCATTTTGATCAAGTATTTTGCAACGTCAAAAGCCTCTCGTAATGAGGGTCTAATTGCTTGTGCCAGGTGGGGTCAAAGAAGAACATGCCTTTCTCAAATTAATCTGTGTAAATTAAAGATAAAGAGTAAAGGGACAGCAAAAATTTTATTTCTTGACCTGAGAGATGGAGTAGTTAATTAGGAGTTCTTACCATAATTATCAAGGTCGCCGGTCCTATAAAGCTCCAAATGAAGTAGGTGTCAAGTCGGAGCCAACATCTGTAATGAAACACAGGGGAGAGAATGCATTCAAGGATTGCACCCAGGACATACATCACGAGTGAGCGAGTGACAAAGAAGAATGTGAGCTGCAAAACACGCCGGTGGGAGACAGGAAATATTACATTGCTTGTTCATTTAAATGCTGAATTATGTGCCCAATTTCTGACAGCGCTATTGATGGAGTAAGATAATTACCTCTGGAGGAAGCAGGGAGAAAATGGCACAAGGCCTAGTTGCTAAGGCTTTCTGCATCTGTTGGAAAAAAAACCCTGCTCAAATTGTGGGTTTTTGAAGGAAGGTGTCCGATAAGCATCCGTAGAGCTTCTTTGCTTTAAGCTCCTCTTCCCTCTCTGGCTCTGATGCAATGCAAGCTGCCTGTCAACTGTCAGGCGAGATGACATTTCTCCGGCAAGCAGATCAGAGCGAGCTTGGTGCAAAAAAAGGAAGCGCGATTTGGGTAACAGAAGGCTGAGGTTTAATTAGGTTCAGCAACTTCCCCTTTAGAATGTTTTATTTCCCTGAACCTCCAGAGTGTTTCGTTTCCACTAATATTTCGAGGGTTGCATATGGTCTGTGCTATCACATGAAGTTGATTCATGGCTTAAAACTAAATTATTAATCGCTTAATTTCAACCGCATTTAATACTCCCCACATTTTTTAAGGCCCCCGGGAAATTACATTTCCATTCCTAGTTCATTCCAGGCAACGGGAAGATAAAATGGAAGTGACTGGTTACAAGACAGATGAATATAAATTCCAAGAAAGTTTTGCACGATGTTTAAAATAATAAGAATATCTTGTCATGTTTGCAACTCTGCAAATCACAGCTCCATTTATACGAAGGGGACTACGAAAGCAAAAACCCACTCCTATAGGAAATGTCCCATGGAATTGCAAAGTCACGCAAGTGCTGGGAACTGTAGATATCAATTTGTCACGGTGGAAGGGACAGCAGTTCTCACAAATGACAGCTCTAGGGCACGTGCTGAATGGGTTTTTCCCCCCCAGTGGACTCTGCAACAGGCAGAAAGGTCTGTGCCAGCAGCCCCACCGAAGAGGTCAGCAGGAATCGCCTGCCAGGGGAATGAAACATCACCCGGATCTCTGCCACTGGGAGAAGCCAAGGTATGAAGAAACTGTGAGATGTAGAGAAAGCTTCTCACTTCCCTCCCTGACCATATACATTTCAGACCTCCCTGGTGTTGAGGATGTACTGATACATGTATGGTGGTACTGCTATTTGTCACAAATTAAAACCCTGTCACCTCCATGGCTGTCACTCTTGAACTGCCTCTGCAGCTGTTCAGCCCAAATCTTCACGTATCAGAATCTTCATGTGACAGTACCAACATCTTCATGTGACAGTACCAACATCTTCATGGGAGAAGCAAACAGAGGCTTTCAGAGCAACTGGAGGTGAATCTTGTTCCCTCTGCAGCTGCTGAAGTTCAAGGTGATTTAGATGCAGCTGGTAATGGAACAACACAAGCGACTACAAACTATTTTGAGTCTGATTTCCTACAGGAGAGGGTTTATGTGATCATGACATCTGTGTATCACCCATAATAACATCTGAAATTTCACCCAATTGCAACTTGATTTGACGGAGGAATAGAGGTTTCAAGGATAATGAAGTTCCCGTAAAAAGAAGCACAAACCAACTGGTTTCCTCTCCAGACAGCCAAACAGACAACATTTTCCAGTCTGTTCCCCTAAAAAATTCTCTCGCTTCGGATGGATGCTGTGGATGGGAAACAGTCAAGGAGCCAGGTCCTGCCCTGGGGACAAACAAGGGACAGGCGTGGAGCAAAATGGTCCCCTTCCAAATCAGAGACAGCTTCATCTGAGCAAGAGTACAGCTTGTGAAAACCAGAGGAGGATTTATTTCCCCCCCGCCCTTCACCTCTCTGCATGCTTTAAATAATGTGATGTCATTTTTTATTTGTTTGAATAGAAAAATCACCTTTCTATGAAACCGTGTATGACAGTCTCAGGAGACTAAATGGAAAGCTGCAGGACTGCCTCTAACCTGCAGAGGGGCTTTAAAAAGCTGGGGGGTTTGTGGTCATCAGAACGTGATACAACTTTGAACCTGTTTAAGTCATACCTCATTAAAAATGCAAATTACGACCCAAACATCAAAACACAGGCATCTTGCCAATTGTGCTGAGAAGCTGTAAATTGCTAATCAGACAAGTGCCACACTGAGCTTTTCTTCCCTTAAAAGACAAAAACCCACACGCACAATGAGCTGCATAAATGAGCTCCTTAAAACAAGGAAGCAATCAGGCAACTCGCTTCCCAAAGTTGCTAATCTTGGGCTGCCGAGTTCCTGCTGACCCCCCACGTGCAGCTGCACCCTGAACACGGACTTGTCGCGCTCCCCGTGTAGACGCTGCTGCCATTAAGCAAACGAGCTGCTCCAGGGTTCCTCAGAAGGCAGAGAGGATTATCTGAAAATCTGCGGATGCAGATCTGCTCAGAAACCCTCTGCTTCTTCCAGCAGTCACACCAGCGCACTCAGAGCTCGTAATGAGCTGCGTGGCACTGCTTTCCTTTACTTTTTAATTTCCTCCTTTTCCACAGAGACAAGTCGCTATATTCACCTAAAGCTTTTCCCTGAGGCATAAAGACTACAAAGAGTTTACTCTATTTTCTGCATGAAGAGAAATCAAATACTAAACTATCCCTGGTGTGCATTAAATATAACCAATAAACAATCATTAGCTGCCATTGGACCATAAAATTTGAAGAGCCCTAAACATATCAAGTCGTTCAGGGGAGCTCAGTGGTTTGTTTCACGTGGCTATACAGCCTCCTTGTCTGGGTGCAGTAATGGGATATGTATGCACAAGACATGCCTTTCAAGGGTGCAATATAGGCTCTGCTTTAATGCAGTCCAGCGTCCACATTGCTCATGCTTCCTCCTCCAAACACCCAGCACAAACGCTGCAAATAAAACAAGTTCAGTGGAGCCACCCAAGACAGAGCATATTGTTAGAAGCTATTTTCCGAGCAACATTAACATGCAGAAAATGTCGGTGGCTGGCTGATGGACTTGGAGGCTGTGTACGTACACCAGGCTTTCATTTTCCTTTCTGACAGCTGGATTGCTTACCACGTATATCCTGCTTTATAGCATACCAACAGGGGGGAGGTGGGGGAGAAACAACAGAGAGATTCCATCACAATGAATTTGATCACCGGCGGATGAATATACCTACAAGCATGGTTTCTAGAATAGAGGAAATCTTTCAAAGCATAGTTGCTTTCTTCTGAGATTTTTAGGAGGCGTTGAGATGAAACCCAGGACAGTATGGTGTCCTGCTTGGAGTGAGAACAGCAGTAACTCTGGTGAGTGCTCTCCCTCCCCAGCTCAGCTCTTCTGCCCCCTGCCCTGGCTGCAGGCAGCAGCTGTTGGCACAGGCAGGGGCTGCTCCCAGCAGGGAGAACCCCCCATGGGCAGAGTCAGTCCCCAGGGGGTGCAGAGCGAGGCCACTGCTGGGGCTGGTGCCCCA
>VWZY01012682.1:42219-57787 GCA_013399075.1 Chloroceryle aenea | reverse complement strand
GGAAAAAAAAAAAAAGAAAAAAAAAGAGATAATTTGTAGCTTTTCTTGCAAAGTCCAAGAGGAAGAAGGAAGCTGGATATCAAAGGCTAAGTGCACCCTGTTCTGTTTGGGATGCCCAGTTTCAGGTGCCACAGCAGAGCCAACGGGTTGAGGGGGGAGTTGGTAAGCACTGGCATTCTTCTTCTGGCAGTGCCACCACCAAGTCCAACAAAAGGGAATTTGCCTTTTGCTGGAGATTGACACGTGTAAAATATTGCACTGCCACAAGCCACAAAGCAGAATTATACAGGAAAAGAAGGAGCCATGGTAATCACTCCTCAATGCCATGAGATTATCCTTGCCAGCACCCAACGGCTACCTGACAAATAAGGGAGCAACAAACCTGGTTTATACAGCTGGTATATGGTGTTCCGGGGTTATGTAAGATAAATAGCACACCAAGAGGTTGTAGAGAGGTGGGAGTTGGTCTGTTCAACCAAGTAACAAGAGATAGGACAAGAGGAAATGGCCTCAAGTTGCACCAAGGGAAGTTTAGATTGGATATGAGGAGGAATTTCTTCATGGAACGGGTTCTTGGGCACTGGAACAGCTTGTCCAGGGCACTGGTGGAGTCCCCATCCTTGGAGGGATTTAAGAGTCACGTAGACAGAGTGCTGAGGGATATGGTTTAGTCAAGGTCTTCTCAGTGTTAGGTTAATGATTGGACTGGATGGTCTTAAAGGTCTTTTCCAACGTAGGAAATTCTGTGATTTCGTACCTGGGTTGCAGTCTCTGAACCTGGTCCCTCATCTGCAGAGACATGCAAGAGGAGCAGATCTTTACCCTGTTCAGTACGGTTCAAGCACTCCCTAACTGAGGATGAAACAGCTTTGATGTACACTCTAATGATATCCTTCCAGCACCTCACAAGCCCTGGGGTCCCTAAGGCATGCAACATAAATCGGAAACCACCAGTGTATCAATAGCAGTCAACTCTTGCTTCTCCACATTCTCCTCAAAGACCTGAGCAATCAGAAGAGCTCATGGCAGATACCAGACACCAGTCCATGGGACAATTTCCTGGGAGCATCCATCAAACACCACCTTGCCCAAATGCAACGTGTCTGTTGAGATCAGCGCTCTGTGGCTCAGTGTGTGAGCCACTGAGCTTGGTAACCACTAAACCATGCTAACTTTACCACTAAACTGGCGTGCAGATTATTTTGAGCACAGGAACAACTTACTGAGTAATTGAAAGAAATAAAATAATCTCACTTCAGTGAAAGGGTTCCTATATTAAGCACATTTTGCCTTTATGCCTACAAGCCTCAGCTAAAGCCCGGTGAAGGAAGATTTCCCTGGATTTGGAATAAAGCCCTTCTCTTGCTCCAGCGGGGCCAAGAGCAGCAGGAGGAGAGCGCTGATGGAAACCTGTGCAGGAGTTGTTATGGGAGCCCTGGTAGTAACCACAGCAGGGTAAGCAGGCAGCCCAGATATTATCCAGGCTGGAAAATCAGTGAGTAGCTCTGGCAGCGCCCGTACACCAGAGTTAAGCTCGTAAAAACAAATCCCAGGGAATGTCAGCTTATGACAGAATGACTCTCCCTGAGATGTGCAGCCATTTCCCCCCTTATTAAAAACATCAGTGGAAGAAAACGGCAGCCAAACTGAGCTGCCAGAAGCAAAGGACACATTCCTTTGCCTAATCTGTCCCTCCAGGAATGGAGAGAGTAAAATGTTTGGGGGTGGAGGAATAAGCAGGCAGTAAATAAAAACAGTGTCAACAACTAGCTCAGATATGACCGCTCGGTGCCCGGTGGGAGCTGGCAGCGTGCTGGGCTGGGCAGAGACCCAAGTGGGACAGGTTTGAACTCCTGTGCACTGCTGATGCTGCTCCTTGGATTTGTAGCTATCTGCAGGCTCCCTCTGCCCTTTTTGGGAGAGGATTGGGTGTTGGGAGAGGATTATTGCTAGGACCTGGCTGTAATGCTTTGTGGCTAAGTACAAAGGGCTACTTAAGAAGCAAATGGTTTTGTAGTTGTGCCAAAAGCATCAGCAGGGCTGCATGGACCCAGAGGCAACCCTAAGGGCTCCTGCAGCTAGTCTGGACCAGTTGATGGCATCACCTGCAATGGCTACACAGGTTTTGAGGGAACTTCCCCCCTCTGTGGCCAAGAGGAATACGTGTTGGGGGGATACCACTGCTTTAGCACCCATCCTCTCCCTCCTCCCCAAGGATGCACCCAGGGAGGCAGACAGCTCTGCTCCAGAGAGGACACAGCACCCACAGACCCCATACATATCCCCTCTGCTCTGCAAAGGTGATGCTGTCATGGGCACCATCAGGTCCCAACCTAAGAATAAAGAGAGCTCCATTCTCACCTGAAGCCCCTGTGCAACATCACTGTCTTCTGGTTATGGCCACTTAAAATAAGGCTCAGATCCCCAAGCACTCCTGGAAGGTGCTTTAGCCACCTTTCCTCACCTTGCCTTATTCCTCAAAGTTGTCTTCATATTCTGCACAAGCCACACAGACAATCTTCATCCTCCTCCGCCTTCCTTGGCGAGATGAAGGCCTCCTAGCAGAACCCTTTCCCGCAAACTTCTCCCCATAATGCAACAGCCTTCCTGTGACTGTCAGAAGCTGCAGCCAGTGCACACCACAGAAACCCCCGTGGCCAGAATACAGCAATGCAAGGGCAGGTGAGCAAAGAGAGAGGGGTGCAGACCTCACCCTGCCATGTGCCACAGATGCTACTGTGAATACAGCGTGTGGCAAGAGCCCATCCTTTCCATCATACTCAGCAACACCACTGCAACTGAGATGCAGTTGAAGTGAGATTCAGTTGTGGAGAGGAAGAGAGGCCTGGGATAATAACTGTCTCCATGGTCCTGCCCTCCCATGCTGGCTGGATTTCGTAAAGCAGCGCAGCTCTGCTTACTCGCAAGACATCTCCAACCTGAGAAATGAGATATGGCAGCTGCACCAAACCCAGCGTAGATGTGGATCTAGACAAGCTGATGGCTTGTTAATGTGAGGTCCCAGAAAAAGTTAATCTGGTCACACCATCAGCAGCTGCTGCTGTTGCACTGATGGTCTTACCCAGCTAGCGCCAGGAGACAGCTGGGACATGGCTCCACCACACCACAGCCACTACCTTCACTCTGGTCCTTGAGTCCACCCTGCTTTCAGCCAGAAAGGATGAGAGGAACAAGAAACAGGGCAGGCTTAGGGCTTACCAAGGGGAGCTACTTGAATTGCACGTTTCAGGGCAGAGGATCGGGAAACCCCGTGGGGTGATGCTGTGCCATGCTCTGCGGCACAGCTCCTTCCTGTGCAGCTAACCCTGGCTCACAGCTCAGAGAGCTAAGAAGGGTGATGCTAAACAAATACGTACTCTGTGGACTGGGGTGGAGAAAGCTGTAGCTATTGAGCTGCTATGTGCTCAAATTTCTGACACTTCTAAGTGCTGAGCTGCGAAACTGTGAATTCAAGGGCTCAGAGCACACCCTTCTGAAGCCAGGCTCTAGATGTTTTCAGGTTGGACACCCGAAGGTGGCTACCTGAGAAGATCTGTGTCAATGCTTTGGGGACCACGCAGACAAGGCCCCAAGAGCTGTCCAGCCTGGCAGAACTAGAAACACCAGTAAGACACAGCTAGGGCTCAACCCAAACCAGTGTGCGTCAGACTGCCAGTGGGGAACTCCTGGAACAAATTGGAGGGACTTATTGCCCACCTAGACAGAAAGCTCAAAGGCTGCTATAGGTACAACTCTGAGCTGACTCCACAGGCACAGATTACTTGACTTACTAGGTATATTTGACCTAAGATGTAACCAAATGTGTTGTTTACAACTCATTCTTGGAGTTCATCGAAGTCAGATTTCTGTTCCTAGCAGAAGCAGGTACTGCTGTATTTTGGATTACAAAATCTCTCTGAAGACAAGCACATTTATTAACTCTTCTGCTTAATTAAAACAGTTCCTACTAATGCAGTAGAATAAGTTACATTTCAAATTGTGTAATTTTTTTTTGAGAAGTTAACCCTTTTGATGGTACAAGGTGGTTTGCCTTGCAAAATTCACTGCAGAGCGGTTTCAGGAATTCAGTTCTGCACTTAGGGTGTTTTTTTGCAGTTCTGCACCCACTTCTGCTTTCATCCACTGCTGTTCAATCTCAGAGGTGCTAATATATGGATCAGACAGCACTGCAGGAACTTCAGCTTGCTCTTTATATCTGAAATGGCTGTACTGCTTTAGGCAACGGACCACTGCCTTCCATTTAGACTTCCTATATTTTTATTCCTTTCTCTCCTGAGTTTGCCTTACACTTCCCTTCCCCAAATAATTAGCACGGTGTAGCGTGTTTGTGATATAGAATAACATCTGAAAGCTTCTGATTAATTGCCACAGTTAAAAACACCTTTCTTTTTTCCCCTCCTTTCTCTCTTGTTTTCTTTCTTCCTTTTTAAAAGAAGAGTAAGCTCTGGCATTCACTACATACTGATAAGCAACATTTATCTACCCTAAGGTACCTTTGCTTATTCTGTTTTAGGTGGGTTTTTTAATTGCATTTTCCCACCAGCTCTGAACATGTTTTCTGGCTGCAAATTTTTCCCATGGTACATTTAAGATGCATTTGCTATAATTAATATGATACAAAGCACAAGCTTGTAGGAAAAACAGCTTGTAAATTTTGAATAATTCTGCAGCAATTACATAGGTAGAATGGCTTATTTAACTATTGGCTTTGTCCCATGGCTTGGGAAACCACCACATTTTTCTTGCATTTAAGGGTCATAAGGAATATCCTCCTGATTCTAACAGTAGGTCTCCTCTATGTTAAACACATCTCGTAATTTAACAAAATATCTGCAATACCATAACAATCTTCCCACAACACAAGCCTAATGAACTTCTTAGCTGATGAAAAGAGTGATTTATTTCCAAGTCTTACAATCTCCCTCTGAAGGGAGGTTCTCATTTTTCCTGGTAAATTGTCCTAAAGGGCAATGAAGGCTGCAGCTCTGTACGGTCTTCCCTAGGCAGGAGGCTGCTCCAGCGAGGTCCACCTCACAGGTCACTGTGGTCCTGCTGTCCTCTCCCCATGCTAGCCAGGGCTCTGACAGCAGCCAGAGGGGTACCTGCTGGTGGGGGTCCATCGCTTTTCCCAGCAGCTATGCATTCAGCCTATGTGCCCAGCAGGCTCTTGGACCTGGGGACCATTACCTACCCGACTGAAATATATGAGTAAGAAACTCTGGGCCCAAATAATTTTAACAGGCAGAAAGCATCTTCAAATTAAAATCACCTTCTCTTAATTGGGTACTGTCCTGTTAAGACTGGAACTGACCCCAGCAACTTCCACTCATGAAGCACACCAATAAATCCCTGCCACCGTGGTCAGCCCTTCAGACAAAGACATATTGCTGCTTCACGCTCGAGAGCCAGGCGACCATCAATCACCTCCTCAGCAGTGCTTCCTTCCAGCTCCGCCTTGCCTCATACGCTCTGCTAATAATTAAATCCCAGCCTGTAACTCACAGAGCAGCCACGAAGGTCTCCTCTGGAGAACACACTCTTTTGCTGTGCTACCAGGGAGGGAGATCGTTCATGACCAGAAGTTACACTTGTCAAACTGGCGCTGGCTTCTGATTAAGGAGCAGGACTCTGGTGTCCGCTCCCCATGATGCCTGGTGTTTGGTCTCATTAGGTAGGGTGCTGTGGACACTCATTAAGGGGCTGGAACATCTGCTTTATGAGGAAAGGCTGAGAGCCCTGGGGCTTTTTAGTCTGGAGAGGACATCTAATTAATGTCTATAAATAGATGAGGGCTGGCATCAGGAAGGCAGGGACAGCCTCTTTTTACTTGGGCCTTGTGACAGGATGAGGGGCAATGGATTCCAGCTTGAGCACAGGGAGTTCCACCTCAACATGAGGAAGAACTTCTTTCCTGTGAGGGGACAGAGCCAGGAACAGACTCCCCAGAGAGGCTGTGGAGTCTCCTTCTCTGGAGACTTTCAAGCCCTGTCTGGATGCATCTCTGAATGATCTGCCCTAGATTTGGTCCTGCTCTCTCCAGGGGCTTGGACTCGATCTTCAGTGGTCCCTTCCATCCCCTACCATTCTGTGATTACACCAACGGATGCTCCCTATGGAGCCAAAAATTTGACAAACTGAAGTCAGTAAACTAAAATGTCAACTACAGAGAAAACTGTTTCTGTTGCAAAACTCCTAGAATATTAGTAATTATTGTGTGTATGACAGTCCTCTTTAGCAATCCTAGTCACTGGCCAGAACACTGCTGTATGAGGTCCTGCAGAAGCACCCAACATCCTTTCCTCAAGCATTGTTCCACCTCCAAGAAGACTAAAAGTTCTTCGACGCAAGGAATATCTTTTTGTACAAGACATGAGAGAACCAAATGTCTCAAGAGCACGCCTACGAGAGATGAGTGCAAGAAAACAAGCAGCAACAACCCCCATTTATTTTAAACCCCCCACTTCTCCAAACCAGCGGGTATTCTGCTGCCAAGACTTTGCAAGTCAACTCATTGCAACAGCATAAGGAATGTCACACATGCCACCTCCCAGATTTACTGTGAGCTACATGGCCAGCTCTACCAGCAGACTGGAATGGGGTGGTGCTGCCAAGATGAGGCAGGTGATGAGCAGCTGGAGGGAAGAGCTGCTGATGTTTGCAGGACACATACCTGCCTTCACCCTCAGACCAGGATGCTTGCTAACGTGGACACGCCAGGAAGCTGTCTGGTTGCATCAGAGTCAACAAAGTGGAGCCAAGTTGGCTCTTGCAGCAGCAATAATCTGGCTGCAGCCAAATGAGAAAATATGACCTGAAAGTCTTGAGGGCTCTTGCTAACACTAGAAACACCCATCAGCTAATAGCACACTGGCCTGGCAACCTGAAAGTCTTGAGGGCTCTTGCTAACACTAGAAACACCCATCAGCTAATAGCACACTGGCCTGGCACTCCCAGCTGGAAACTTCCAGCTCTTTACAAGCTGTTGGCTGAGCATGGCCAAGCAAGGGTCTCACACTCTCTTTCTGCAAGATGGAGATAACACCAGCACCAGCAGGCTGAGGAGGGCTGGGTGAAATGCTGTGCAGACAAGGCTCACCTGCCTGCAGTTTGGGAAGTGGCCTGTGGTGCTAACCTCTATCTGCTCCACACAGGAGGGATCGCCCTCATTCCCACCAGTGGAGTGGAAAGCTCTGTGCATCTCCCAGGTGCAACCTCTGACTTCAGTGACTCAGGTATATCTGTTAACTCCAGACAGGTGATAACAAGCAAACACACGTTTCTTTTGCAAATCTGAGCAGTTGTAGGAAACTGGCAAAGCCAGCCACGGACTGCAGAACGCAGTTAACCTGTAAATCTCTGCTCTGAGTAGGCCATTTCTTCAGACATCTCCCAGGATAATGCAACAACCATTTAATGGCATGTCTCCCGTACCAGGAGTGACTCCTGCGGAATGCAATGGATATGGCATCCTGCAGAAGCAGCAGATAAATCCTGCCCCTCTCAGCTGGACCCAGCTGTTATGGTAAATGTGCTGCCAGGCTCTCACTTCATTTTTTGAAGAGCTTTGGTCATGCATGATGGTGCTTTAATACATATTTTTATTGCAACTCCTCACATTCCTCTTCAGATTATCAAGGGAAACAAAAATATACAAAGGAGTGACACTGGAAGACTATTTGAGAAAAGGTCTTTAAAACCATAATAGCTTTTGTGGTTGTGCAGCCATGGAAGTGGCTCTGAAATATTCTGCCTGCTTGGAAGGTGCCAGCTCTGCATCTAGCTCAGAGCTGTGGATTCTGCTGCAGTGCCAGGCACACAACAGAGTGATGACACCACAACAGAGACGATCACTAGGCCAAAATCTCTTGGTCATCAGGGCCTGCTTCTCTTTCTACAGCAGCTGAGACTGTTCTCAACCAAAGACAGTCAAGACAGCTCAGGAAATGAAGGATCATCTCAACCATTCTCCCATTCTTGAATAAAATCCCAAATGTGTACTTCACTCCTCAAGCCACTGCTACCATGAGGAATATCTACTTTCAGGAGTAACTTCTTTAGCTCCAGTGGGGATAATCATGCAGGAAGCCAGAATTACACCGTGGACCTAAATGCACACAAGGGAACTAGCTGGTCATGTACTGGGCTTGAGTAGATGCATGGTCTATGCAGGATGGAATAAGGAGCTTCCCTTGTATGTGCAGCTCACTGTCACATAGTGAGGAGCAGAGGATGGATCTTTCTCCCCTAGGTGGAGGCTGGAAAACACTTGTAGCTCCACACATGCACATCACACAAATGTCTGGCAGTCTATCTGCAGCTGCTGCAGAGAGGATACACAACTTGCACCCCATCAGGCAGGCTCTGCATTCCTCTGTCCCACCACCCAGGGTGCTTGCTACTCCCTGGTGGCACAGTGAGCATGACTCCATGAGCGAGGACTCAGACAGGAGTCACTCTGCACGGGTAAGCAAAGGGAGTATCAACACCTAATTCTGTCACTCATCACCCTCAGCTCAGAGCTGCCCATGCTAGGAGCTCAAGATGGGCTTTGCACTCATGTGACTCTCTCCTGTTTCACCACGTAGCAGAAGGAAGATTTACTCCAGATGGTTCCTACCATGAGTTTCTACCACCACACAGCAATTCCCCTGCTCAGCTCCGTCTGCAGTAACAAAACATTTCTACATGGGCCACTTTTCCTGCCCAGTGCATTGCCAGTCTCAGAACTTGAAACGCCCACCTTAACTTCCACGTGTGCCATCAGGACCGCAAAGTTGGTTAGGTGGTTGCAGGAGCACGTGGTGTGAGTCTTGTTGGTTGTCAGGAGGCGACACCCCTGGGTGGACCAATACCCTGTCATCGTACGCTTTGTATAGCTCCAGAACGAACAGTTTGGATTGAAATTTTCTTCTGACTGCTGCAGGGAAGAAATGAATAAATGCAATACAAATGATAGGGTTTCAGAGCTTTCTAAATGCACTTTTATTTATTTTTTTTTATTCCCAAGAGGCACTTTGTAACTGCCACCCTTTAATTTTGGATAAACAATCAGCAGCGGTTTATACGCCAAGCGTTACTTGCCCATACCAAAGAAAGTTAGATTGTTGTTGCTGCTGCTCTCTTTGCTAATGCAAACTTAGTTCTTTGTTCTTGATTAATTTCAGCCATAGACTAAATCCAGCTCCTCAAAACCAGATTGCTTCATTTGCATTGCAGAGCAGAGAAATTAATTGCTTTAAGCAATCAACTTTTGCAATGACTGTGCTTGGCTAACAGGAGGACTAGCTGTCCTCCTTCACTGTAATTCCACTTCCCTCTAATATCCCCTGCCACTATGATAAAATAATATTATGGTCTCTTCTAATATATTGGTAGTTTTTAATTACGGAATGACGTGTGTCAGCAACTAAGCAATGGGTAGCAGCTCAAAGGAGACTCTTTCTCCACTTTTATTAATGCAATGTAAAAGAGACCTTCTCCATAAATAACACAAAGTGCAAAGGGATAAATGTGTATTTCAAAATCTCATCAAGGCCTGCTGGGGGCCTCACATCAGCCAACTTTTGCATCACTTAGGTTTAGAAATTGAAGAAAATAAACCAAAAATCCCAACCAAACAAAATAATAAAAAAAGAGGTGCTTTTCGGACTCACTCACCTTGATGTGCTTGACAGTAAACACCACGGGATCAGCCAGGTAAACCTTATTGCTGAACTCTTTGTTTATTGCTGCCGTGATGACAGGGGAGTTGACGATGACAGAGTGATTAGTTGACATTGCTTCTGTTCCCAACTTCATGCTGGCGTTCTCCGTGGAGAGATAGGTGCCCAGGTTGTTGTAGAGCACAAAAGCCACCCTGATTTCACCTAGAAAAGCAGTGAGAGGTTAGATCTCCAGGTCAATGCACTGTTTGGTTTGTTGAGTTCTGATTTAGGTTTTTTTTCAGATGACAAATCTCTCCTCTGAACCAACTGTAAAACTTCTCTGAGACAAACAGAAAGGGTCAAGATGTGGCATATGAAGGCTCACCTCCTCCCGCCGATCCCAATGAGCACCACGAAGTGCAAGAAGCAGATAAGAAGGGCAGAGCTGCCTCTCTTGAAACAAACTTGTACAAGCAAACAGATTGGTGGCAGACAGACAGAGAAGGTGGGCTTATTTTTGGTGCCAGTGGGTGTAACTGGCTTCAGGGAAAAGAGGCCAGGTGGCCCATTCTCCACCTGACTTAACACTTCATTCTCCAGGCTATGCTTGGGAAATCTCTCTGGCTCTGGCCTGTCACACAGATGCAGTATAAAACTGTAATTTAGTCCATTAATAAATCAAGCCTATCTCAGAAAAGTGTGGAGATAAATCTGGGAGAAGGAATAGAAACCTTTCCAGCACGACTCCAATCCCACATGAAGGATAAAACAGAATTGCCAAAATTTAATTTTAAAATATTTTCTGCATTTGCCAAACAGATATTCCCTCTTCCACAAAAACAACCCCAACAATCCCACCATTATGGAGCCTGTAGAGAACTCAGGCTGCTAGCCAACAGTTTTAACCTGAAGCTGTCCAGTTTGCCTTGGTCTGCACATTATTTCACAAGGCTGTACACAAGAACTGAATGTGATCAGTTTGCCATTATCTGTATTAGTTGTGGGGATGTGTTTTTTTGAATCTATTGGAATCACCTCAGCTTCTGAGGAGGGTGAAGCACTGATGGCTTCAAAGGTCCCTCCCAACCTAAACCCTTCCACAAGAAGTTTATTTCTAGCTCTTCAGTGACCTCTGGGTGGTTGCCAAGCTTGTGCAGATTGATGGAGCTCTCCATCAGTTTGTCCAGAACTCCACCGATTCCATGCTTAGAAATACAGATATCCGCTGCCTTGCTGCCAGCACAATTTCTTTTTCCCTACAAATCTCCACTGGAGTTTTTGCTATGCATCGTGGGTTTTATACTGTCTAAAAGAAATACTTCTCTTCAAATCCTACGGTACCGAACCCCATTCTGGAAGCCAATGGCAAAACTTTCTTTCTGAACCAGCAGACCGAACCTTCCTGTCAAGAGCTGTCAGACCTTTTTTGGCAGTTGTAATGCATTTGGACTGGCTGTAACACTGCCCTACCATGCCGTGTTTTGCCTGCAGTGATCACAGCCTGTACTGAGTGCCTTGCCCTGCACACAGGTTAAATTTTGAAGGAACTCAGGAAGAGGAGCATGTTAGGCCCATTACTAGAAAACCTGAGAGTTTGAAGTTGGTCTATGGTGGAGCTGCAGAGATCAATAAACTCTGCCTGCTCAAATTCCTGGTCTGGAAATAAATGGCTTGGCAGCGTGTGAAGACCATTCGTGTAGAACATCATCTTTAATTTATGCTGCATCAGGCGGTTCATAAGCTTCACAGAGAAAGGCACTGAAGATTTAGACTCATAACAGTTAATCAAGCTTTTCTGCCATGTTGGCTTTTTATTAATATTTGCTCCTGTTGTTTCTTCCCTCTCCCTTTTCAGACAGAGTGCCCCACTGTGAAGCAGTTTACTCAAACAAGCCTCTTATCCCATCTGAAGCCTCCCACTGCAGATAACAGCAGTTAAAAGCACTTCTCTGGCCTCAGCGCTGTGCCCCAACAGCCGCATCATTGAAGAGTCTGATGCATTTTTACCAGCATGTAACACTTCTGAAGGCTGTGACCCACTCAGCAGTGTCACACATTCCCAGCCAGCCGGCTGAGCCGGCAGTCAGGAGCAGGAGCAACTGATGCTGCAGTTAATTTAGATATTACACAGCAATTAATACTATCCTTACACCCAGTTAAACACAAAGCAGCGCCCAAAGCACAAGGGATTCCTGAGGCCAGCAGGGCTGGATGTGCTGGACTCACCGTTGCGACCGTTTTGCTTCAAGGTGTTTGCTGAGAGCTGAATGGCGCTTCCGTGGCCCGTGTTCTGAGGAAACTTCAGATCTTCCAGATTCCCGTCCGTGCTGAGTCTCGCCACTTCCAGCTCTGTTTGCAGGAGAGACCAACACTAAGAAAATTCTCGGCCGAAATAATTGATGCAATACTTCAAAGCTCCAAAATGGTGTTCCCAACCATCTGAGAGCAGAGGAATCAACTTACAATGTTTCACGCTAGACTCTGGTTGGGCTCCTATTTTTTTTATTAAATCTCTGCCCTGAAGAAGTTTTAAATTTAATTAAAAAAAAAAAGAAAAAGGCAAATACATTCTACTCTGCAGAAGACAAAAGACAACCATTTCTTGTAAACAAGAACCTCAGGATATTAAGGACAATGGTTAAAATGAAAATCTGAAAATGCCAGTTCTTTGCCACTGGCAATGGGTACTTTCTATAAATGTTATCAGTGCTCAGGATCTGTATTCACAGAAATACAAAGAAGAGTTGTTCTCGTTTTATATATGCACAGTGGGAGTGCTGGTGCTTTCCATCATGCTTGTTTTTTAATTAAAATCAACAATCATCCAAATAAAGACATAAATTTGTATGAAATGAAGCACAATTGCATTATGATGAACAATCTCCCCACGAAGCAGTGCCCTCATTGCTCTAGTGCACATTTTGCCCTCAAAGCCAGGAGTAATAAAGGCAGGTTAGGTGCTCATTTTCCATGGGATTTCAAGGGTAGAGAGCTGCCTTATTCTCTTTTGAAAGACTTTTAAGTCCTTCGGACAACGGGCCAAGACATCATCTAACAAACTGCTCTGCAGTTATCCAGGGGCCCAGAGCTAAGCCAGGCTTCCCAGCCTTTATTCTCCCTCCGGCTGCTCCCCGTATCGACGGGCTCTGTCCCTTACGGATGTTGTCAGTGTTTTCCCGGACAATGTCTGTCTTCAGCAGGTTGTCAGCCAGCACGAAGGCACTGTCCTCCACCGTGTCGAGCAACTTGGTGGCCGCGCGCTGCTGCTCGCTCGCATTCAGGTCCCTCCAGGCGTTCAGGGCCTGTGGCTGCAGGAGGTTGTTCACCGTCTCCACCATGGCCTGCAAAGGGAGAGGGATTGAGTCAGAAAGGGCTCTAGTGAACCTAAAGCACCACTGAGACCTCTGACATATGCTCAGTCCCGTCCTCCACACACACCCGTTTACAGGGAGAGGAGAGCATCTCATTTCCCTCCCCACAGCTGGGGCAACCTGCAGTGGAATACCATTGATCCCATCAGATGGGAGAGGGAAGAAATGCTGATGCTAATCTAAATGTGGGCTGGGAATAGAGCTTTTCTGTTTTCGTGATCAGCAGCCCTTGGAGGGGAACTGGGAGGGAACTGGAGGGGAGGGGACAGAGGGGACATGAGGAAATCCTCAAGGAACCTTGCAGGATAATAATTTCAAAAGCCATCCATGAAGCAGGCTGCTGCTCCTTGCAGCACCAGAATTCAAGAGTAGGACCGGGACTCCCAAGGAAGGAATTTAGTATCGGCCAGGGCTATGCTCCCTAGAGTGTTTCCCACCTCACAACCTCTGGCAGGCAGTCATGAAGACCTAGAGATAGCTGAGTTCTGCCACCTCACCCAGAGAAGCAGCAGGTGCCTGTAGACATTTAGTTAAGACACTGCATTTCAAATGATTCCACTCAGGAAGGAGTCAGCCCCATGGCAACACCTTCAGTCCCTCCTGCAGTGCACCTTCTGGCCTGGGTTGCCATGCACAAAGAGCTCTCCCATGGAGAACTCCCCACAGGTTAATCTGGATGTGCATCCAGGAGCACACGAAACTGCTCTGGCCTCCTGACTGCAAAACTACAGCCTGTCCACCCCGAAGGCTTTGCCCAACTTCAAGCCCCTGCTTAGTTACCAACCAGAGCTGACTCAACCACCTGCCAGCTGATTCCTGTAATGATACCAGTTGGTAGAACTGATTGTGCAAAGGGAAAAGAAAGAAAAAAGAAAAGAGAGAAAAAGAAAAACCAGGTACTTTGATAGTTCTTTCTTCTGCTGGTTAGTGCCTAGCCACCAGGCAGGTCTGACTGGGCTCCACTGGCAGCTGATGCTGACTGCAGGAACCAACCTTCCCCTTGAGATGAAGCTGCCATTCCTAATAATTTCCTGTATGCTGAATGCATAGGCATTCACTGTTCTGCAAGACACAGACAGTCTGATGAGATTTCAACATGTTGCAAGCCTAAAGGATGCCCCATGGGCTCATCTTCATGGAAGTACTTCAGTATTCGCTCGTGACAGTGTTCCTAAACCCACCTGTACCACGTGGCATGTGAGCAGAAGATACGGGATGGCCCTTTCTCCACTAGAGACCACAGAGCAGTGTTACAAAAGGCAACACGTGGCACAGAGTGTGGGGCATCCTGACTCACTCACCACTCGTGGTCAGGTACAAATGTGCAATGGGAGAACATAATCAAACCAGAATTTGATTTTATAGCAATATCTAGGAGAGCTTAAAAAAAAAATCACAAGGTTCAAAGGAAATTCACAAGATTCAAAAAAAATTCACACGAGGTTCAAGGAGAAGCAAAGACAAGTAGATGCTGATGGTTTTAAATCCAGAAAAGACATTTCACTGAGACATTGCTATGTGCATCTTCATCCTAAATGTCCTCAAGGTTGGAAGATCTCTCATACCACCATGGTTCCTTTTGGAAGGCCAAGCCAGAATTGGGGTCCTCTGACAGTACCAAGCTCCTACTGTGCAACCTACATTTCCTGATGATCAGTGAACTCATTTGCTCTTGTTCCAAACCTCTCTTGTACCTTAAATGGATCTTCCCCTCCCTGGCAGCTACTGCCCTGGTCCCTTGATTAACAGGCAACGTAGCTCCTAAGCCTCAGCTCTTGGTTTCCCAGAGCATGGTGGAATCTGCACTGCTGAAGCCAATGGAAATGGCTGAAAATCTCGTCCTCTTTTTGCTGTCATGCCTCTACAATCCTGGAATCTCTTTTTTCATTTGCTATTAAGTGGAATTTATTAGCCATAAATCAATTTCTTAAACATTATTAAACTGATTTTCTTAAAGAGTCTAAAAATCATCTTAACACATTTAATATGTGCACACAAAAAGCTGGCAGATTGAAGTTCACTTCAGACTTTCTTGAATTTAATAGTCAAGAAGAAATACTAAAAATCCATAGCATTTCAGTCTGGCTTTTTCAGAGTTTTTAAATCTGAAGCTCTTAATAAAATTCTGCAGTTTACTTTGGTAGCTTATCTCCTCACGGGCAAAAGGGAGGCAGTGCCCAAAGAGCCTGACTATTTTGCTGTGCAGGTTCTACACAGAGATCGTTGTGCATGGAAAGCAGAAAATGAGGATTTTTCCTCCCCTTTTTCAGTGTTCTCATGCAGACTACGTGCTAAAAAACCACCCGGGGTACTTTTAGCAATATCTGAATGGTGGAGAGAGTCTTTGCAGCAGATTCAGCTCCTGGCTCTGGATGGAAAGGTGATGCCTCTTTGTCAAAACATGAAACAGATGCTGAAATATTTGCATTAAGGCGAAACATCTGCAACGATTTTTTTTTTCCCCCAGAAAAATTCTATCTAATGCATATTTGATTAAATTTTTATTATTTTCTGAAATGAAATATATTTATT